>JARHVA010000936.1:3722500-3752500 GCA_037957365.1 Torreya grandis | reverse complement strand
TTACAGACCTAAGAAACCAAAGGTATTAGCACTAGTCCAATAAGAATTTAGGAATGCACAAATTAAAATAGATACCACCATTAGAGCACTGTTCAAACCTTCATAAAAACCCTAGAAATAATGAGAAACCTAATTATACCCTATTAGAATTATAATTGAGCTGAGAAAGATTGAATTATCATCTATATAAGAAAATTTGACCCAGAAGCTGAATTGTAGTCCACTAGTGAGTAATTTAGTAGAATTTGCAACAATGATAGGTCAAAGAAACATTTAAAGGGAAGATGTGAGTAGATGGTCTTGGGTAATGGGATATCTCTCCCATGACCTAAATTAACTTGAATAAAGGATAGTACATATATTGGATAACTTAGTGAAGGACCCTAATACACTTGGCTTAACTAGTCTAATTATAGATGATGATTTCAAGCAAGGAGCTTCCTAGTTTATGAAAATGTAGGACACCAAAGTATAATAAAAATTATTTCTGACCATGATAGGATCATAGATATGATTCTAACTACAATGAGGAAGACTAGTGAAGCTAGAAACATCAAAAGGGCATTAAGGTAGATAAAGACCATAAGATCTTGGTAGATAAAATGAAGGAGTTCTTCACTAAGCTAATTATTGACATTGAGCTAATTGATGAAAAACATAAAAGAGAAATTAAGATCTTATAATGACACAAAGGTCTTCAAGGTTAGTTAAACAAAGGATATTCTTCCTATAACCAAACATTATACTCTTTGAAAGTGGAATATTTTTTTTGTAAAGGCATGTGTAGTTTGTAAAATACACTACCTATAGATCCATCCATTAGGGAAAGTCTAGTGTATTGTAGAACATTTGTGGAAAGGATAACTATCCCAACACTTGTACTTTTATAATTGGCTAGGAATAAACAACATGCTTCCTTGTATCCTATAAAAGGAGTTTTGTCAATTTTAAAAAGAAGAGTTATGAGAGAAAAAATTAATTTGTAACTTTTGAATAATTAATTTAATCAAGGAATTTTTCAAATTTTGTTTAAATTTGCTTTTCTTTTTTACCCTAGCTTTTCTCTCACTTGTTTGATCTAATTTCTAGATTTGAATAGTTCTTGTGAGTTCCTAGTGTGTAAATTTGAATGTGGAGTTGTTAACTTGTGCTAATTATAGGTTAATTAAAATACCTTATGCTCATTTCATTTTCTTAATCTTCTTGCATTTGGTCTAATGATGTTTGCTTGCAAGGGTAAATATTTAAAGTGAACTTTGTTCTTATTTGCATTATTTCATAACATCCTTCAATGTTTACTTGATGTGTAGTAAGATTTGAGCTTATCCTACTTCATGTCATACATTGGTTAAGTAAATTCCTAGAGGTTATTTGAACTTGTTATAGTGTTTGGAATGAAGATTAATAATAACTCTTCTCTGCCTTACCTTTCCTTTTTCTCCTTTTTTAACCAAATCGTTCTAGTTTAATTTTCATTATAAATATCCATCTTAGATTAGTTCATAATCATAATTCACCATTTTTAGCATAACATACTTCATATTCTACATATACTAACTATTAGGCTAGGGTGTCTCCCAACAACCAAACATTATAAATATTATGAAATTGTCCACTTGCTTTGCTTCTATTTCATCAATATATAACATGATTATCACAACCTACAAATCATGCACTAAATTCTTAGAATTGTAAAATGAGAAGTGTTCTTGAAAACTCTGGGCACTTGTGATACATATTCAGGCATCAATAGGAGGGGCATCATTGGTCATAGAAGGAGGGTCATTAGATCTTTGTAGTTTTAAAGTATCTTTGCTCCATTTTATGAATTGTGTTTAAAGATTGGTGTAATCTTTGCACAATTATGTCATTATTTTCTCAAGTGTATAAATTTCATTGATATTTATGGTCTTAGACCCATATTTGTGCTTCCTTTAGACAAATATAAATTTTATTTGAAGGTATATGCCTAGTCATGGTAAATATGGCTTAAGCTTTGTCAGGTTTGAGGTTAGTAATAGTTACTTTGATAAAAAATTGATAGATCCTTTGCTAATTTGAGTTTATTTGAGATTAAACATGTAAATATCAATCATACTTACATTTTTGGATACATATTTGAGATAACTTAGTTAAATATTATTGTCCTTTGTCATCCTTTATATAAATATTTATAAAATCCTATTAATGTACAAGCCTGATCATTGTTCCCTACAAAGATAAGATTGATGAGTTGTATTTCAAATAGGATTCAAAACCCATAAGATGGCATTACCCATAATCAAGATAAGGTCATGTTAAGAGACTAGAGAACCTCTAATTTCATTAGAAGTTCATAGGAAGGTTATTTGAGACAAAGGTAAGTGTAGACTTTCAAAGTCTTTGCCAACTTCACTAATTTAGGGTGTTCCTGTGTTCGATCCCTATAAAGGTATGGATTGGATAGGTGGTTCTTCAATCAATGTGCCAGGTGTGGTAGATGACCTTCCTCATAATCTTGAAAAATATTTTCCAAAATTTAGTCCTAGTGGAATTATAACCTATGTATAATGCATTAAGAGTTTCAAAGCTGCATTAAGATTGCTAAATGTGACTCATGAAGATGTAACATGTAGACTATTTCATTTTACTTTTAAAGCTGCTACATATGAATGGTTAATAAACCTTCCTAAAAAATATATTACTAGTTGGGTTGATTTTAATAATGTTTTCATTGATCAATTTGGTAAATCATTAGTCCTTGTGTCGTGTACCAATAATTCACCATAGTGAAAAGAGATTCAAATGAACCCATAATAGCCTTCAATGCTAGGTTCCAAAAAATGTTCATTAGGACCATATCTCCTTACAGACCAGGATAAGGATTTAGCCTTGGAAATATATAAGGATGCTCTAGATCCTATGACTTTTATGTTTATAAAGAGATCTATTGGGCCCATAAACACATTAGCTTTAGCTTATGTTGAGGCTATGATCATTAATGACTAGATGTAACCCCTAGGATAATTGACATACTCCATTCCTAATATCAATCCAAATTTACCAATTATGAATGTTATTCCTAATGCTAACCAAAATATGTCTTCCCTAAACCAACTTCTAGTCTTAAACCAACTACCTTTGAGGCATGCACATCCTAATTAAAACCTAGGATTCCTAAATAATATTGTTAGTAGATTGAATCCATAGGATCAAAAAGCTTTAATGCCTACAACTAAAAAAATTACTCAAGTTCATAATTTTGAGGCTCTAAATAATGAGAGTGTCTCTATCCTTCATACGGTTCAAAATCTTAGCATTGACTTCCTTCAATTTTAAAAGCAAGTAAGCAATACTAGAGAGAGATATAGTAAGAATTTATCCTTCCAAATGTTCAATATACCCACTAATATATTTAAAACTGATAATTACCACAAAAAAGGAATTTTTATCATATAAATCTTATTGATGTTGCATTACTATTGATAATTTTGACCCCAGAAGTCAAATTTCCACCCTTATCATTCAAAACTTTGCATACCATGCCTTTTTGTCTTGTGAGTTAGTAATTGGTCTTAAAAAGTCCTTAAAGAATATATGTTTAATAGGTATTAAGGGTTTTTAGGTGATTTAGGGTCTTTTCTTTCACATGTCTTATTATTTGTAGGAAAGTGTTGATGTTGATCAGAGCAGTGAAAGGAGCAAGTTTTTCAAGAAACTTGATGAAGCAAAATTCAAAAAATTTGAAGGAATTGGTCTTTCAGGAAAAAATCTGAAGGAATTCCTTTGAGATAAAATTCTAGGCCAATGGTCCTTTTTTTTTAAAATTTAAATGGTCCATTTTTCAAAAACTGAAGGGACTTTTGAAACAATCCAAAAGAATCAAATCCATGGGAAAATTGTCCATGGAAATAGAAGAAAACAAAAACTCTGAAGGGTCCTTTGTAAAATTTCTAAAGGTATTTTTCTAAAGGCAAAGGACATTTTAAATTCTAAAGGATATTTAAATTTTTTTTAAGGGTATTTAAAATTTTTTGAAGACCGTTACAACTTTTTTTTAAGGTCAATTTGAAAGATCTTGAAGGTTAATTTCAAATTTTTTGAAGACTATTTCAACTTTTTTGAAGACTATTTCAACTTTTCTAAAGACCATTACAACTTTGTCAAAGGTCAATTTCAAAGATCTCGAAGGTCAATTTCAAATTTTATGAGGTCCATTTCAACTTTTTTTAATCCCTTTTCAAAAGTTCTAAGGACCTTTTCAACTTTTTTCAAGACCATTTCACAAAATATGAAGGGTTCTTTCTCTTTGGAAAAGTCCATTTCACAAAATTTGAAGGGTAATTTCCTTTTAGAAAGGGATAATTTCAAGGTTATTGAGGGTCATATTCAAGAAGTATGAAGGGTTATTTCCTTTTGGGTGGGTGTATTTAAAAATGGAAAAGGCACTTAATATATTTTTTGAAGGATTTCCTTCATGATAAAAGGCTGAAGGAAATTGTTTAGGTAAAAATTCTGAAGGCCAAAAAATTTGAAATAATTCTTTTAAGAAAAAAAATCTCAAAAAAATTCTTATGGGATAAAACATTGAAATAAATATATAGAATAAAAATTTCAAAGAGGAAATCTTGAAGGAAAATAATGAAGATAAAATCCACAGACAAATTATCTGAAATAAATAGACAGAGGTAGAAAAGTTTTGAAGACTTTTTTCCATAAAAAAGTAGCTAAATAATATCTCAAAGGAATACATGTAGAAAAAAAGAGCCTAAGAGAAAAAATATGAGTATCTTCAAGGATCTAACATGGAGTTTCAAATGATACATATTTGATCTAAACATGGAATTTCATGCATGTTTAAATTTTTGAAGCCCCTTTTCATGCAAGTGGAGGCCATTTGGAGTTGATTGGTCTTGAGTTTGAGTTGAATTTTGTCAAAGTGTCACATCTATTATAATTTATATTGTTAATTGAATGTTTTAAACACTTCCAAATTATTCAAATTGGAGTTCTTCATCTAAATATTGGTGTAGCATCATCTCATGTAGGATGGAGTTACTTGGAGTTGACTAGATAAGGCTTATCATATACTTTCCTTATTTTCCATACAAATCAGAACATTATTTTGTTTCAACTCAACTTCCAAACATATCAAGTAGAGTTTATATTTGAATATTTAGCATGGATTTCATGCATGGAGTAGATTAGTCCAAGATGGTCCCATCATCCTTTTCCAATTCCAAAGAGTCTTTTCATGCAAGACATAAGACAAAAAGATATTATTTGAAGGCTGTGTTATCTTTTGATAACTCAAGTGTAACTTGTGTGATGTGGGAGTTGATCTCCTCTTCTATTTTCAACACCAATCTCTTGGCTTTGGTATACTTTTTACTATCTAAGTTGGCTTTTTAGCCTTAAAATGGATCCCTCTCTTGATAAGACTAGACTCTATCAAGATTGAATTTTGTAACCTTTTCAAATAAATTAAAGGACTATTTTTAGATTCTAGAGTGATGGTATAGTGTATTTATGTCAGTCATTTACATATGTGATAGAATTTTCTTCCTTGTCAAGTCTTGATTCTTACCAAGTTACTAGATGATCAGATTATGCAGGTCATGTTATGTGTTTGATATCTTTTAGTTAAATTTAAAATGGATGTAAGTAGTTTGTTAGTTCCTTGAATCAAGACTATTCCATTATTTCTTTCAAGATTTGATCATCAGATAAAACCTCTTCATGCAATAATGATGCATAAGAGTCAATTGGAGTTGAAAGTTCAATATTTTTCTTGTCTAATCAATGTTTTTAGAAGTTCAAATTAAGTGGATGAATCAAAATACAAGTGTATCACCATCATTAGATAGGATTTTCCTTCAATTTTATTTATTACCTTTTCCCTCTTCCCTTTTCCTTGATAGTTTGTAGCGTAGAGTAGAGATCCTAATTGATACACCAAAAGAAGCTAGCACTTAGAATCTAGAGATTCAATCTATTGATTAGGCCACCCACAACCTAAGATTATTTTCATGTTTCAACATATTGTGAAGGCCTAAAACTACACTCACAAGGGTGTGATTCTGATTGAAAACAATTTTTGGCATGCCCAGTGGGACACTTACTCCTTGGCATAGCTAAATTTTGGAGCTAAGGAGAAGAATTTGTAGTAAAGGATAATATTTATCTTCATCATAAGCTAAAGATTCTTCAGGTTACATAGTTCATAGCATCATTTAAGAAATTATTTCATGCCAAAGGTTACTAAGAAGTTAGCTAACAAAGGTAATCCTTTTGAATTCATTGAGTTATCTTCTACATCATATAAAAGATCAAGGTTTATTAGGACAAACCCATATCCTCAAAAACAATATTTGTCTCCTGGTTATCTTACTATTCTAATCACTACAACCCCCACTATCTGAATGGCTATAAAAAAACTAGGTGTTTTTTACATTCCATAGAGGTATCCCACTAAATTTAGCCTAGTTTTACGACATCTAGTGTCTACCCTCAAGAACATCCCATTCTTCTTAGGAGAAAATCAAACAACCCCTATTGAGCATATCTAAGATGTAGCTAATCTCTGTTCAATCCATATTGTTCTTGAGGATAATGTTTCTATTAGATTACTTGTTATTTCCTTCAAATAAAAAGCATTACATTGGTATATAAACTTACCACTAAACTCTATTTCTACCTAGGATGAATTGGGTGCAGCCTTAGTCAAGCAATTTGAAGACAAATCTAATCACCTCTCTTTGGTTTAATAGTTAACTACAATAAAGAGAGATCCTTATGAGCTCATGTCTTATTTTAATATTAAATTCTAAAATAAATGGACTAGGATACCTATGCTTATTAGGACATCCCCTGAATATGCATTCATGTACTATTTGAAATCCCTTAACTCTGACATTAGTGTGATGATATAGTCAATGGGTGGAACTACTTTACTAGATGCTTATGAGGTTGCAATAAGGGTAGAGAGTTGTTTGATACAAGTTGGTAAGCTTTCTCCAAGGCATCCAATGACTATATTCCTAGAATTTAATTCTATACCAACCCCTCAATTTTATCAAATTATTTAAATTCCATCCTTAGCTCCTATTCCATCATCTCAAGCTCAAATTGTAGCCTCTACTAATCAAGCTAGTGAGATACGAGAGTTGAAAGGATTGTTACAATCCTTTGGGAATGAATTATTGAAACTCAATAGATAGTAATATATAGCTATTATGCCCTATCAAAAACAAAATTAGACCACCTATCAACACTTTAGAGATCAAAGGCCTCTTTATCAAGGTTTTAGAGAGAATAAACCAACTTATCAAACACAAGGAGCCATAACTACAGCTAAGCCATAAGATTCCCTTGATCCTAATGCTTCTTATACTTTAAAATCCACTATTCCCACCCCACCTCAAAATAACTTGATGTAGGATTCAGGTTGGCAGTCCTTAAATCTCAATGATGCTCAAAGCCAAGCCTTGGTATCACAAAACATCACTATACCATAAATGACATAAGAAGAGTTTTATTATCAAGGAGGTCAGTACCAAGATGCAATTTTAGCATCACAAAGAGAGACCCAAAAATTTCAAGGGAATCCTAATGCCATTAATGTAAATTGGCAAGTGGATGATCATGTTGCTTTTACTCAGGGCGTGGAAACTAACAATTCAAGTGGTCAAGTTGCAACTATAACTAAAGATAAAATATGATACATTGAGGAGGTGTAGGAGGTGAAAAATTATTCAAGTAATCCTAATTTTATTTATAGGAGTAAAAAATAACAACTTTCTACCCCTACAACTCAAATAAATTAAAATATAGAGGTTAGTAAAGTTCATCGAATACCTTTAGTTCATGAGCAACCAATGCTTCAAAAAGTCCAACTGAAGGTTGGTGGATCTTAGTTAAGTATAGTGGATTAGATGAAAAATTATAATATTATCATTATCATGTGGGATTCTCTTTCCATCCTCAGACAAAAAGATATGCTCATCCAAGAGCTTTTAGCTCTTAAATTATCTCCAAAATTGGTTGAAAAAGAAGGTGTTGTCTTAACTAATTTAGATCATCCAACTAAGTAACAAGTACATAAAGTAAATAAGATATTAAAGGTTGAAAAAACTGAGGTAAAATAAAATAAAACTCTTTTATACCTTTATTTGATAGTGGGTGTTACTTTGGTTCATTATTGTATGGTGAATAGTGGAGCTAGTAGTACAGTCATGCCTAAATAGATTACAAAACAACTCAGCCTTGTTTACGAGCCAAAAAATAAGGGGGTATTGAAATTATATGGGTCACTGAAAAATATGGTAGGCATCATTGAATATATGAAATTGACATTACATGTTCATCCCAATGTTACTATTCAGTAAGATGTTGTTGCGGTAGACTTGCCTCCTTACTTTGCTATGTGCCTTTCAAAGGACTTCAATTCAAAGATTGGGGGGTATTTATTAGATAATTTTACTTATTTAATGTTAAAAACTAGATATGGTACCAAGGTAATAATTCATTCTGAACCTATTGCATGTTTCCATATAGATCCATATATGCCAAGTGTTGTGAACACTAACTGTATCATCTCAGATGATGTACTAAAAACTAGTGGAGTAAAAAATGGATCACCTTTGGAAGGAGTTCCAGATTTTTTTATTGATGAGTAGGATTCCAATTTTCATGAGCATGATCCTTATAAGCTGATTAAATAAGAAGGACTTGGTGTGTATTACCTTCATGAGAATGATGCACTGATTTTGGCCATGGTTAAGGATGATGAATCTAGTGAAGGTTTGTGGCAATTATACTTTGATGGATTAAGGAATAAACATGGAAATATATCTGTAATGGTGTTGGTTTCTCAAATAAATCAAATTTATTTTTCTTATATTAATTTTTAGTTTGGTTCTTCAAATAATGTTGTAGAGTATGAGGCACTAGTTCATAGTTTGTAGTGGGCTAGGAAGATGAAAGTCAACACCTTGTGAGTTTTTGGTGATAGTGAACTTATAGTTCATCAAGTAAGAGGTTTAATCGTATATAAAAATTTATTACCTAAATAATACAACCATATAATATGGTATTTACTTGAATATTTTCAATCTTTTAACATTCAAGCAATATCAAGAGGTGAGAATAAACATGCAAATAGGTTGTCTACCATTGGGGCAGAATTTAGTACTCTAGATGATATAAAAAGTGATAAAATTTATTCATATATAAATGTGGTTTTATGGCCCTCCATTCTATATAATCATGAGAATTGGAAAGTGTTTGAATATGACAATCAAATTATGAGATTCTTGCAAGAGGAGGCTGAGTTTTCTTCAAGAAACCAATCAAAGCATTTGCAGTAGTATGATGATCAGGTTGTGAAACTAAAAAAAATAATTTTACCAAGGGATTTGTCACACTTGAGAACATTTTTAGTGGTGATGATGAATTAAGGAAGGAGAAGTCACCCTTATTGACAAAAGAAGAGCACTATGCCAATATATAGATTGTAGCTTGTAAGAATTTGAAGTTGGGTAAGGTATGCACTCATTCATAAAAGGAATATTTCATTGAGTTATGCACAAGTTTTGATGATGTATTTGCATGGAAATATAGTGATCTCAAGGGATTTGACCAAATTTTATCTCAACACACCATTGATTTAGAGGTTGAAACTAAACCAATGAGACAAAGACAAAGGCCCACCAATCCTAAGCTTGTGCCTTTGATGAGAGCTGAGCTTCATAAGCTCATAGAGTCAGCTATTATATTTATAATAAATCACTCAACTTGGATGGAAAATCTTATTCTGGTATGGAATAAGAATGGTGAGATTAGATTGTGTGTTGACTTTCATGATTTGAATAGGGATTCACTTAAAGATCACTATCCATTGCCATCAATGGAAAAAAATTTATAGATAGTTGTAGGTTTAGAGAGGTTTTATTTATTGGATAGGTATAGTGGCTAAAATTATATTTTGGTCAAGGAAGATTACCAATTTAAGACAACCTTCACAACCAAATGGGGGACATTGCATATAGAAAGATGTCCTTCAGTTTATCTAATGCTAGAGTAACCTTTCAGAGAGCCATGGATATGGAATTCCAAGGCCTTCTTAATACATTTGTATTTGTTTATTTTGATGATATAAAAATGTTTTAAAATAATGCAAGTGATCACATGGTTCATCTCAAGCAAGTTTTCAAAAGGTGTAGGCAATTTGGGGTATCTCTGAATCCAAAAAAGTGTGTCTTCTCAGTAAATGAAGGTAAGCTCATTGGCCATGTGGTTTAAAAGTATGTTTTAATCATATATTTTAAAAGGATATAATCCATTATTTCACTCTCCTTTCCTAATCACAAAAAGGCTATGTAAAGCTTCTTTGGGAAAATCAACTTCATAAGGAGATATATTTCAGATTTTGCCATTTTAGCTAAGCCATTTATAGCCATGCTAAATAAGAATCAAAGCTTCAACTAGTACAAAGAAGGATTAAATATTTTTTAAGATATTAATAAATCCATATTTATTTCTCCTACACTTATAAATCTATATTTCATAAAGGATTTCATTTTGTATACATATGCTAACATGGACACCATTTTAAGCATTCTTATGCAACATAATCATGAGGCTTTGGAGTAGCCAATATACTTTTTTAGTCAAGGATTGGAAGAGCATGAAATCAGGTAATATTTTTTAAAAAAACATGTACTTTCAGTTATAAGGTCTCTTAGAAATTTTAGATACTTGTATAACAATAAAATACACCTAATGGTTTCTCATCCAAATATCAAGGAGTTCCTTTTGAATAAATATATAAATGAGAAGAGAACTAGTTGGATAACCAAGGTAATGGAGTATGATGTGGAAATTAATGTCAAAATGTTTATTAGAGGCAAAGGACTTTATGAGAATCTAGCTCAAGACTTACAAGAGACTTATGAGGTTATTTTGGTGTCAAATGATGAAGAGGTTACAACTAGTCATACCTCACCTTCTAGCTAGTTTCATGACTTGGTAAGCTATCTCCAAGATCTTATTTATCCCTCTCATATAAGTGCTTAAAAAATAATATATTTTAGGTTGCAATAAATTCCATTTTTTCTTATTGATGGTGTTTTTTTCAAGAAATATATCAATGGTATGTTGTTAAGATGTATAGAACCAAGACAACCTCAAAGATTGATTGAACAATTTCATAATAGACATGATGGAGGAAATTTTTCCTCAAGAACTACAGCCCTTAAGATCATGATATGTGGGTACTATTGGCCTAGTATATTTAGTGATTTCCATGCATGGGTAAGGAAGTGCAAATAGTGTGTTATGTTTATAGGAAAAGTGAAACATGCAGCCTTACCTCTTCAAGCAATTGTGGTGGATCATCCCTTTGTCAAATGGGGATTATACTTCATTAGTCTAATAAATCCTTATTCAATTTTAGGACACAAATGGATCCTAACTACTATAGATTACTTCACACATTAGATAGAAGTAGTGGCATTGAAAGAAGCAAACAAAACCAATGTTCTAGATTTCTATGAAGGTTTGGTTACTAGATGTGGAGTTCCTTCAACTATTATTTATAATAATGTAATGGATTTTGTGAGAATTAGGATCAGCCAATGGGCTGTACAACATGTAATTTATCTTATCACTTCATCAAACTTTTATCCATAAGGTAATATCCTTGTTGAATATACAAATAAGAACTTATTGAAGATCATAAGAAGGACTATTGAAGAAAATTAGAGATAATCACATCTCAAGTTGAAATCAACTATATGGGATGATAGGATCACCTACAAAAGATCAATAACTAACTCTCTATACAAGCTAATATATGGTAAGGAAATAAGGTTACCCATTTCTCTTGAGTTTCCTACTTTAGAACTAATACATCAACTTGAGTTGTTGGAGAATGAGCCTATGGAGATTAGGTATGATAAGCTTTTAGATTTGGAAGAAATAAGAAATCAGTCCATGCTAGCAATGTAAATTCATCAAACATAAGTGAAGAGAGATTTTGGAAAGGGAGCTTCTTCATGAAGTTTCAAAGAAGGAGATTTGGTCCTCAAGTGAGATGAGGATAGAGCTAAACTAGGAGGGTGCACAAATTTTGATTCCCTTTGGAGTGGCCCATACACAATCTCTAGATGCAAATCCCATAATGCCTTCGACCTTGCAAAGATGGATGGTGAAGAGCTTCCAATCCTAGTCAATGAGATACATCTAAAACATTACTACTGAAGAGCTAGGTTCCTTGTTTGTTTGTTTTCCTTCAAGTGTTGTTCAAGAAATTTAGTTTAGTTCTATTTTATCACAAATAAGTGTTTGTTTTCATATTTTCTTTGTTTAGTTAGTTTTCCTATTTGGTGTATTTTCTTTCTTGATTTAGAAAATGAAGGTTGTCTCATGCCAGGTAAAAAGGTCATACTTGTTGTCATAGATCAGATTTGTCATTTCTTTGTGAGTCTAAGAGTCATGGAAATGGTCTAGTTGTCAAGCATAGTAGGCATGCTTTCTAGTTGAGTCACCAAAATGTTGACAATTTTGACGCCATAAGTCAAATTACCACCCTTATCATTCAAAACTTTGCATACCATGCCTTTTTATCTTATGAGTCAATAATTGGTCCTAAAAAGTCCTTTAAAAATCCATGATTAATAGGTCTTAAGGTTGTTTAGGTGATTTAGGGTCTTTTCTTTCACTTGTATTATTATTTGTAGGAAAGTATTGATGTTGATTAGAGTAGTGAAACGAGCAAGTTTTTCAAGAAACTTGATGAAGCAAAATTCAAATAATTCAAATAAATTAGTATTTCAGGAAAAATTCCTAAGGAATTCCTTCAGGATAAAATTCTGAGCCAATGGTCTTTTTTTTTCAAAGTTCAACGGTCCATTTTTCAAAAATTGAAGGGACTTTTCAAACAAGCTGAAAGAATCAAGTCTATGGGAAAATTGTCTATGGAAATTGAAGAAAACAAAAACTCTGAAGGGTTCTTTGCAAAATTTCCAAAGGTATTTTTCTAAAGGCAAAGGATATTTTCAATTCTGAAGGGTATTTAAATATTTTTGAAGGGTATTTCAACTTTTTTGAAGACCATTAAAACTTTACCAAAAGTCAATTTCGAAGATCCCAAAGGTTAATTTTAACTTTTCTGAAGACCATTTCAACTTTTTTGAAGACCATTACAACTTTGTTGAAGGTCAATTTTAAAGATCCCAAATGTCAATTTAAATTTTTTTTGAGACCCATTTCAAGTTTTTTGAATCCCTTTTCAAAAGTTCCAAGGACCTTTTCAACTTTTCTAAAGACCATTTCACAAAATTTGAAGGGTGCTTTCTCTTTGGAAAAGTCCATTTCACAAAATCTGAAGGGTAATTTCCTTTCAGAAAGGAATCATTTCAAGGTTATCAAAGGTTATCTTCAATAAGTGTAAGTGTTATTTCTTTTCAGGAGGGTGGATTTCAAAATGGTAAAGGCACTTAACATATTTTTGAAGGATTTCCTTTGAGTAAAAAGGTAGAAGGAAATTGTTTGGGCAAAAAGTACGATGGCCAAAAAATCTAAAACAATTCCTTTAGGAAAAAAAGCCCAAAAAAATTCCTATGGGATAAAACTCCAGAAGAAATAGACAAAAGAAAATTTCTAAAGAGGAAATCTTGAAAGAAAAGAAGGAAGATAAAAGCCATGGACATATTGTTTGAAAGAAATAGATAGAGGCAGAAAAGTTCTGAAGACCTTTTTCCATGAAAAAAGTAGTTGAACAATAGGCTAAAGGAATACATGCAAAAATGAAGAGCCCAAGAGAAAAAGAATGAGTAACTTTAAGGAGCTAACATGGAGTTTCAAATGTTGCATATCTGACCTTAACATGGAATTTCATACATGTTTTAGTTTTTAAAGCCCCTTTTCATGCAAGTGAAGACCATTTGGGGTTGATTGGTCTTGAGTTTGAGTTGACTTTTATCAGCGTGTCACATATATTTTGATTTATCTGGTTAATTGAAGGTTTTCAACACTTCCAACTTGTTCAAACTAGATTTCTTCATCTAAATATTAGCATAACATCATCTCATGTAGGATGGAGTTACTTGGAGTTGACTAGACAAAGGTTTATCATGCATTTTCTTTGTTTTCCATGCAAAGAAAAACTTTCTTTTGTTTCAAATAAACTTCCAAACATATCAAGTAGAGTTTCTATTTTAAGATATGGCATGGTTTCATGCATGGAGAAAATTATTCCAAGATGGGCCCACCATCCTTTTCTAACACCAAAGAGTTTTTTCATGTAATACATAAGACAAAAGGATATTATTTGAAGGTTATGTTATCTTTTGATAGCGTCCATGGAACTTGTGTGATGTGGGAGTTGATCTGCTCTCCTATTTTTAATGCCAATCTCTTGGCTTTGGTATGCTTTTTAATATATAAGTTGTTTTTTTAGCCTTGATATGGATCCTTTTCTTGATAAGACCAGACTCTATCAAGATTGATTTTTATAAACTTTTCAGATAAATAGGACTATTTTCAGATTCTAGGGTGCTAGTATAGTGTATTTATGTCAGTGATTTGCATATGTTATAAAAATTTCTTCCTTATCAAGTCCTAATTCTTACCTAGTTACTAGTTGATTAGATTATGTAGGTCATGTTATGTGTTTGATGTCCTTTGGCTAAATTTATAGTAGATGTAAGTGGCTAGTTAATGCCTTGAATCAAGCTTATTCCATCATTTTCCTCAATCTTTGACCACTAGATAAAACCTTTTCATGAAATATTGATGCATAAGAGTCAATTGTAGTTGAAATTTTAGTCTTTTTCTTATCTAATTAGTGTTTTTAGAATCTCAAATTGATTGGATGAACCCAAATATAGGTGTATCACCATCATTAGATAGGATTTTATTTCAAATTTCTTTCTTATCTTTTCCCTCTTCCCTTTTCCACAATAGTTTGTAATGTAGAGTAGAGATCCTAACTGATACACCAAAGCAAGCTAGACCTTAGAATCTAGAGATTCAATCTACTAATTAGGCCACCCACAACCTAAGATTGTTTCCATGTTTTAGTAGTCTATGAAGGCCTAAAACTAGCTTTAAAAGGGTGTGAGTCTAACTGATAATAATTACCTAACTATTGTAGATTTCATTGCACTTCTAAGCATGGGGAAATAGATTGTGTTGAATTTTATAATGCTTTTGAGTCCTTTCAAGAAGAATTATATACTTTTGAAGTTATCCCCAATAAGGATTGTGATGTAGTTACATATGGTTCTTTAAGTTCATATAGATATGTTGATTCAACTCTCATGGTGGAGACATTTGAGTTCCCTTTCCAAGAGGATAATGAGCCTAAGGATATTCCTAAAGAGATTCATGTTTTTTAGCAATTTTTGAAGAAGACTTATCCTCTAAGAAACCAAGAGTATAAGCAACCATTGACCACTTTAACTCCAAATAAATTTGAGAATCCTCCTGATACTACCTCAGATAATGATCTAGAGCCTCCTAAGGGAAGTACTTCTAAACCCAATTCTGATACATCTAATTCCTGTAATAATACTGGGTATAACATAGTTGAAGACATGAAAAATATCAAATCTAACAATACCTTTCATGATTTGACATAGATTACTAAACAAAGGGATCTATTATTAGAATCTTTGTCTAAAATGCTAGGTATGTCTCAAAATTCTTCACATGCTAATGTTTTAATACACAAAAGTAAGGTAAATATTCTTACTTTCCTAATTATAATCAATATATTTGGTAAGAACCTACATATTCATTTTTTATAATTTGGTGCATCTAAAAATATTATGCCTAAGGGTATTTGTGAGCAATTAGGCTTGAATCTCATTAAATATGATAGAGTTGTAACTTAGTTAGATAAGTCAAGAGTCAAAGTAATTGGTGAGTTGTTAAATTTTCACATGTAGATTACCTCAGAGCCAAGGATCCAATAGTTCATTGACATCTAAGTGGTGGACATCCATAATGCTTATGGGATGTTATTCAGTAGAGATTGGAATAGGAGCTTGAATGATTACATGTCAATAGATTATTCACATATGTGGTTACCTTGAAAGGGATTTCCCAACCAAATTAGGATAAAAAGAGAGCTCAAAATGAAGAATATGATCACTGAGTAAAATACAATCAATGAGAGGGTCAACATGGTTAAATCATATCTTAGTGTTTACACTCTTGACACCACCAAGGTATGTAACTCTAAAACTTATCATGCTTTTCTTGGATTATGGAAACTTTATTTTGACAGTGCTAGATGCAAATCAGGTTTTAGAATATGAGTGATATTATTCAATCCCACTAGGAAAGAATGCAATGCCTCTTACAAACTTTAGTTCCCATGAACCAATAATTTCACTAAGTATGAATCACTTATTCTTGGGTTACAATTAATAATCAAACCTGAGGCTAGAGAACTATTAGTTTTTGGTGACTCTAAACTATTAGTTAATCAGGTGAAGAATAAATATCAATGTAAGTTGTCTTATCTTAAGAAGTATAAATTTAGAGTATGGGACTTAATTAAATTTTTTGATGATTTCAATATTATGTCAATCCATAGGGAAGAAAATAAGGTTGCTGATGAACTTATTTTGGCTGCAACCAACCTTATTCCAAATAAAAGTTCCAAGTTACAAAGCCTTACCATTGAATTAATCTTATGCCCCTCAGTGCCAGATAATGTCAACCACTTGCAAGTATTTAGTGATAATAAATAGATCATAGAATTCATGACTAGTTTAGGAATGTTTTAGGGTCACGTTATCAATGAATCCAGTCTTCTTGATGATAATAAAATTGAAGTCAAACTCAATGACAAGGTCATTTAGTTGAATGACAATAAGATCCCTAAAGGCATGATAGCCTTAGAGAGACTCTTTGATTTTGATAGACTACCTGAGACTACCAATATTCCCAAAGTAAATAGGAATGATTATAATTCAATTTATCTTGGATTTCAAGGGTAACCTTAGTTGGTTAATATTGGTATAGCCTATATAATCATTGTGTCTAATAGAGTCAAAGAAATACTAACCAAATATAAAGATATAATAGTATGGTCTTATGATGACCTAAAAATATTTGATCCAAAGGTCATAACACATATTATACCTTTAAAGGAAAACTAAAAACCTTTTAGACAAAAATAAAGGCATATCATCCTGGTCTTATAACCATTAATATATAAAGAGGTCAAGAATCTCTTAGATACTAAGATTGTGTTTTCCATTAGGCACTCTACTTGGGTAGCTAATTTAGTTCCATTCTTGGTGAAATTAGACTGTGCATTGATTTTATAAATCTAAACAGGGCATCTAAGAAAGATAATTACCCCTACCTTCTCCTAATCAAGTAATCCAAATTATTTTTGGTTCTGCCATGATGTCTTTTCTTGATGGATTTTTAGGGTATATCTAGGTGCTAGTGAACCAAGAAGATAGGATGAAAATTGCATTTACTACCAAGTGGTACACATTTTAAGGATTTTAAAGACATCAAAGAGGTAATTGGATAAGGATGGAGTGTTGTACAGGAAGAAATTTGAAGGCATTTACTTGAGATGTGTCTCCAAGAGTGAAGCAACTAAGATCATGAACACTTTCCATGAAAATTTAGGAAGTGGACATCCATCTATAAGGACAACTTCACACAAAATATTAAGGGTTGGCTATTAATAGCATACAATCATCAAATATGATCATGAACATGTGAGAGAGTGCCACTCATGTCAAGTATTCAACATAAATGAGCCTAAGGCAGCCATGCCACTAAGACCAATAATGATTGATAAACCCTTTGCCAATTGGGGGCTAGATTTTATGGGGGTCATTAACCCCAATTACTAATATGGTCATAAGTATGTTCTAACTACTACTAAATACTATAAAAATAGATTGAAGTAGTGTCAAATAAATAGTGTATGACTGAAGAGGTGATCAATTTTGTATAAGAAAACATATGTATTAGGTTTGGGATACATGTATCTCTGGTCTGTGATAATGGATCTACTTTTATATCCATAGAGATGATAGAATGGGCATATGATAACAACATCATCCTCAATTTCTCATCAAACCATTATCCTCAATGTAATGGAGTATCTAAATAAAATAATAATAATTTTATTAAGGCTATAAATAAGTCTGAAGCTGATAAACCTAGAATATAGCACAAGTTACTTAAGTATGCCCTTTGGGTAGATCGAAATAGTATCAAACAAGCTCTCAAAGCATCACTATTTTTTCTAGTTTATGGTTTATAACCCATCTTCCCCATTACCCTTAAGCTACCAACATACAAGTTCATGCAAGAGTACATGGAGGAGGACCAAGAATTTACAATTTCAAGGTTGATGAACATCATATAGATGGAAAATGTGAGAGAGGATAATTTTGCCAATTTTAGCAAGCACCAAACCATAGTTAAAAGGTGGTTTGATAAACATTCAAAAATAAAGGTGTTCATGAAAGGAGACTTAGTTATTCTTTGGGACAAGTCATCTGAACCTAATGGTAAATATGTGAATTTCACACCATTATGGATAGGTCCCTATTAGATTGCTAGGATACTTAGAGATTACACCTTCAAGCTAAGAGACTTACAAGGAATAAAGTTCACATTGCCCACCAATGGGCAATACTTCAAGCACTATTTCTCTACTATCCCACATAAAGTCTTCATGAAATAATTTTGAGACTACTTAGAGTTAGTGTAGGTAGTTTAAGTTAGTTTATTTCTATTCTTTCCTTCCTATACCTTATTTGTACATATGTTTGTATATATTTATTTGCTTATTTGCTTTGTGTTTGGTGTGTTTTCTTTCCTTGCTTTGTTCCTTTATTTTAATAAGTCCTTTTGTATAGTCCTCAGCTCAAGATCTATATGTTTACTCAAAATAAACGACATAATTCAAGAATGTAGGTACATTTTCTCAACATTGGTTTATCATAGATTATTGAGGTATGAGCTTAATGTTATATTTCAGAGAAAATAATAAAGAATAATAAATAGGTTAATTGTTCCTTAGGATTTTGAACATTGTTCTGATCTAAGCTTTGTTTTATGAAGGATTTAACATGTAGGCTGAAAGACTGGATTATTAGGATATAGTCATGCTTACACTTGAAAAACATTAATTTCATAGGGACAAAGTTTATAGCCAAGGATGATTATCTGAAGATTAAACACTTGACCAAATCCCAAAACCTAGCTAACCTAGTTCCTAACCTCTACTAGAAAATCAAAATGGCTTGAAAAATACAAAAATCAAGATCCTTATTACAAAATTTATGATCTTTCTAGGTAGAGGTGATTTTGGTAATCTCCACTGGGGCTATGGAAACTTGAATGGCAATGGAACAAGGCCTTGAGTGGAGCCAAAGACATCTTTATCAAGGCTATGGATGTTTGGCTAGTATAAAATCAATTCCCAAGCCTTTCTTGAGCTAAATCATGGTTTTTAATGAATATATAAACATGCTAAAATTCAATGTTAATGGATAAAGTCATGAACTTAGAAGTTGTTCTCTAAATCCTATGGTAAGCAATAAGTGGAATCAAAACACACACATAACATTTCTATGTTTTGGTGTTTTATCCTAATTATGCATGTACAAGATTTGTTTTAACCATGGACTGATCTTAATAATGGTGCCTAATTAGATATAATAAGTAGCTTAATTATTAGTCTAAACTAGAGTCTCTAAATTCTAACAGTTGTTATGTTTCCCATTGAAGTTACTATTTGTTGAGGTCAACATACCCCCATTCCTTAAAAATGGAGACCCTTGTGTTAAATTTTGAAAATTTTGTACCCTAAAGTTGAAAATTCATATGATCAAAGTATCATTATCATGTTTTCACATCATATTTATTTGAAGATCATTCACACTTGATTTTGTTGGCATATTTACTCATAGTTTTGATTATCTTACTTAAAGTTTCTAACATTTGATCTTTATGTTTAAGGTTGTAGGTTTATTGGAATCGAATTGGAACAAGAAATGGTTGGGTTCTATTATTTAATAATGATTTATCTTTTACTAACCTTTGGTATATTGAAAATCAAGTTGAATTTATGTCCGATCAATTTTAAACCCTAACTCAAAAAACCCTAGCTCATGCCCTTTGAATTGAATTATAATTTAGTGGGAACTTTTTTCTTAGTAACACTTTAAATTGACTTAGTTTATATTTTATCCTAAGGTCCTATTTGTGTTTATTAACATGAGAAAGACCTTAGTCTAAAATATTTATCCTAAGTTCTTCATGTCTTGAGCCCCCTTTATTACTTTTTTTATTAGCATGGTCTAACTAAATGAGGGGTATAATTTATTATGCCATGGAATTAGTTATATTTTATCTTAAGGTATAGTCATGTTTATTAACATTACCAAGACCTTAGTCTAAAATTTTTATGCTTGGTCTCTTTATTCTCCCAATCCCCCTTGGTCCCTTTTATTCCACATGGTCTAACTAACCACCAAGACCTTTTGTTATGTCTATAGACTTAACCTTAAAATCATTATCTTAAGAATTTATGTCATGTCTTGTTATTATTCATAGGGTCCTTTTTATTATGTCTCAAAACTTAGCTTAAAACATTTTTTTTCTAAATTCTTGCCCATGTTTAGTAACACAAAATAAAACTATAGTCCAAAACATTATGATAATCTTTTGTTTTTTCCTAAAAATTTACTTAAATTTCATTTTTATTTACAAGATCAATTATTCATGTTTACTCAAATGATAAATATTGAATAACACAAGATTTAATACAAAGCTATAACCTTGAGCTAAAGTTTAAGATTTTCTGGAGATTAATGACATGCATTTACTCAAGATAGATTGATCCAATGATGCATATTGAGTTAAAAATTTAACAAAGACCCAAGATAATTGATAAGGTGACAAGTATCACACTCACAACCAAAGAAAACTCAACAACCAATAGTTTTCAACCTCAAAGATCCAGATCCAATGGAGCACATTTGTTTAGGCCGAGATGACCCAATGGTGCATAATGAATATTGAGAAGTCAAGATAAACATGGAGATAAAATGTGTCATAGCCTTAAGCCATAAATCAAATCTTGACCATATTTTGAATATTTATGGTATGCATCATAGCATACACATATTGATCAATGATCTATAGAGCAAGAGGTAAAATTCAATAGACAAGATCAATAGAGCATGATTAATCCATGTAATCAAGATCAATGGTGTGAGATCAATATTGACATTTCAACAAATTTATAAGCAAATGTGGAAATGAAAAGTGTCATAACCATGGAGAATGTAGTGAGTAGCCAATGACATTCAATTTCTCAGATTGAGATCGATGGACCACATCGACTAGAGCTAGGATGATCCAATGATGCAAAATCAAGAAAGAATTTTAAAAGGTAACAATCATTTTTTAAATATGAACAAACAAAATGCCATGATAGAGATAAATAAGCTATACCAATTAGTTCAATAGATTTTATAGAACCAAAAAACTAAAGGTATAAGCATGTAGTCTAATTGGAATCAAGGCCTACACAAATTGAAATAACTACCACCATTAGAACATTGTACAAATCTTTAAAAAACCCTATAAATCATGAAAACCATAATTATACCCTATAAGCATTATAATTGAGTTGAATAAGATTGAATTATTATCTATGCAAGAGAATTCAACCCAAAAGCTAAATTATAGTCCACTAGTGAGCAATTTAGTATAATTTGTATCAATGACAGCTCAGAGAAGAATTTCAAGGGAAGATGTGAGCAAATGGTCCCAGGAAATGGGAAATCCCATGACCTCAAGAAACTTGAAGATAAAATAGTGTATATATTGGATAGCTTAATTAGGGACCCTATTACACTGAATCCATCTAGTCTAATTATAGATGATGAGTTCAAATAAGGAACTTCCCAATTTATATAAAAGGTAAGGCACTAAAGTATAGGCAAAATTATTTCTAACCATGATAGGATCATATATATGATTCTAACTATATAAAGGAATACTAGTGAAGGTAGAAACATCAAAAGGGCATTAAGCAAGGTAAATAAAGACCACTAGAGCTTGGTAGATCAATTAAAGGATCTCTCTTCTTGAAACTAATTGTTGAACTTGAGCTAATTGATGAACAACATCATAGATCAATGAAGATCTTACAATAACACAAAGGGCCTCATGGTTATTTGAACAAAGGATATTATTCCTACAACCAAACATTTTACACTTTGAAAGTGGAATATTTTGTTTGTAAATGCATGTGTAGTTTGTGAAACACATTGCCTATAGATCCATCCAGTGGGGAAAGTCTAGTGTATTTTATAATATTTATGGAAAGGAAAACTATCCAAACATTTTACTTTTGTAATTGGATAGGACTAACCAACATGCTTCCTTGATTTCTATAAAAGGAGTGTTATCAATTGTAGAAATAAGAGTTCTAAAAGCTAGAATAGGTTTATAACTTTTGAGTAATTAATATAAGCAAGGAATTCTAAAAATTTTATCCAAATTTTCTTGTGTCTTTTGTTATCCTAGCTTCTCTCTCACTTGTTTATTCTGATTTCCAAATTTGTATGGTTCTTGTGAGTTTATGGTGTGTACATTTGAATGTAGAGATGTTAACTTGCATCAATGCTAGGTTATTCAAAATACCTTAGGTTCATTTAATTTTCCTACTCTTCTTACATTTGGGCTAATTTTTTTACTTGCAGGGGTAAATCGTTAAAGTAAACTTTATTCTTATTTACATTATTTTGTTCTATCCTTAGATGTTTGCTTGATGTGTGGTAGGTTTTTAGCTTATGTTACTTCATGTCATACATTAGTTAAGTACATGCCTAGAGGTTATTTGAACTTTGTCATAGTGTTTGGAATGAAGATCAGTAATAACACTTATCTGCCCTACCTTTCCTTTTTCTCCTCTTTTTAACCATATCACTCTAACTTAATTTTCATTGTAAATATCCATCTTAGATTAGTTATTGATCACAATTCACCATTCTTAGCATAACATACTTCATATTTTTCATAGACTAACTATTAGGCTATGGTGGATCCTAATCACCAAACATTATAAATATTGTGAAAAAGTCCTCTTGTTTTGCCTCTATTTCATCAATAGATGATAAGATTATCATAACTTGCAACTCATGCAGTGAATTTTTAGAATTCTAAAATGAGAAGTGTTCATGAACACTCTGGTTACCTATTATACATATTTAGATATCAACACATCTCCCATTCTCTTTTTATGTCATTTCATTCTACCTCCTAGCCACTATCTACCACCAATTCAACTAATTGATAAATGCATCCCAATAATGGCTCAACATAATTTCATTATTCTATCCACCACCATGTAAATACCCAATAAAAACTCCATGATTTTCCAAAATGATACTTAAATCAAAGTAAATGAGTGGTTAGTAACCCTAATCACTCAAATATTCCTTTTTATTGATTACAATAATCATAATATAATCCATAAAATAATTTCATGCCTTTGACTCAAGTTGATACCTTTTTCTATTTACAAATTAAATAAATAGAAATAAACCTTTATACCATGCCATGCACATCCATAAAATTATTAGACTCATCCTTATATGTTAAGTTGACTATTCCAACTAAATTAGAAACCAAACAGATGCCAATGTATTCAAATACCATAGTTTATGTTACTATGTCAACCACAAAACACTTGGCAACACAAGGTTTCCAATGCATTCAAAAAAATATGAAGACATATAAAATAATGTTATATATCTTTCAATATTATAATATAATATCATAATAATAATCTTTAAGTATTATTAACTATATCAGCTATATCAATAATAATGGAATCCATCTATAACTTTTTAAATGCCTACATGACATCAAAATATTACACTACACAGCCATTTCAAATAAGGAAATAAGGTAAGAATAACATAAAAGTTTTACTCATTCAACCAAATAGTTACATCAAACATTATAAACTACACATGATCACTAAATTAGCAATTTCACCTAAACAATCAACATGATCATTAATAGCAACTAAATTTTAAAAAATCATAAAAGAACACAACATTCAATTAATGTAAAAATAATCATACTATAACTACCAATAAAATCATTAAAAAAAATGTGGTATGTGCAATGATTTCTATGGATTAATTCTCTATTTTCCCCAAATATCTCTATATAACCACCCTCTATGATGATACTCTCCCTCCATTACAATCTAAGGGAAGAATCTGTCATGCATCCATCTCATGATAATGAAGGTAGTTATCCCATAACATCATCATTATCCATTAAAAAATGTTGTAAAACTAGTCAAACATAATCACAAAGTAAAAAATAATAATAGTACCACTAAATCATAGCATTTAATCATGTAAAATAAGAAACACAACTATCCCATAATTAGCATATGCCATCAAAATAAAAAATATATTAGTCAATCAATTAATTAATCATAGTAATCCATGGGTTAAATGATTATTTATATTAGAGAGAAATTAGGATGTGAAATCCTTCTCCTTAAAGTTGGTCATCATCCCAATGAATTTTATTTAAACATAATTTATGGATTTAAAATATTTTCCAACATAAAATAATAAAATATACAGTAGCAAATCAAGCAAATAAATGTGTAAATATCCTATAAAAATTATAGTCCTCCCAAGTGGCACTATCCTTATATTATTAGTCCCATAGGACCTTTAATTATGACATTTATCTATTACACAAATGAATTTTGTGAGTGCCAACTACTTTGATTAGTTCTACCATAACCACCCCAAGATCCAGAACCTACAAAACATTCCAATCCAACATATGTGAAGGATGAACTATATACATTGTAAAATAGGACACATGGAATACATTATGTAAAAGATATAGAGAAGGTGGAAATGCAATCCTATATAATATACAGTTGACTAACTCTAAAACCTCTAAGGTTCCCACATATCTTGGTGAAAGTTTCAATGACTTACCAAATTTAATCAAGCCTTTTTGAGGTTTAACTCATAGAAACACTTTATCACCAATAGAAAATTTCCTAACTATTATCTTTAGATCAACATAAATTTTATATTTATCTTTAGCCTCAGCCAACCTATGCCTGATTGTCTTAACTTGATCTTCCATTTCTAAAAGTATCTCATTTATAAAGACTACCATGTTTTCTAACCTATCCCAACTAATTGGTGTTTTGTACCTCCTTTTGTATAATGCCTCAAATGGAGCCATATTCAAAGATAATTGGTATGAGTTGTTATAATCAAACTCAACCAATATAATATAGTCTTCCCACTTGTATTCATGATCCATGAAATACATATAAACGATATTTTATAAGATCTAATTAACTTGATCTGTTTATCCCTCAGTTTGTGGGTGTTATGCAATGTTGAATTTTAACTGATTACCCAGAGCTAAATTCAGATTCAACCAAAATATATAAGTAATTTTTGGATCATGATATAAAATGATCTCCTTTGTAAAACCATGCAATTTATACACTTCTTTTACGAATCTCTTCACAAGAGTAGGTGCATCATCTATCAAGTTACCTAGTATAAAGTGGGATATTGTGCTTAGCTTATCAACTACTACCAAGATCATGCCATGTCTATTATGAGACAATGGAAACCATTAGAAAAGTTCCATAATAATTACCTACCACTTCCATTTAGGTATGTCAGGTGGATACAACAATCTATATGGATGCACATGTTCAGTTTTCACACACTAACATTCTAGACAATGAGACACAAAATCTACCACATCTCTCTTGATTCCTTTATACAAATAGAGTGGTCTAAAATCAACCATTATCTTTTTTACTCTTGTATCTCTTGAATATTGGGTATTTTGTAGTTATTTTAGCACTATGGTCCTCAGATTCTCTTTATCAAGTACATACATCCTACTATTCTACCATAAAAAACCATCATTTTATATCATGAAACTATTATACTTAGGATTATGAGTATTTTTAGATAGTGATTTTCTAAGTTATTATATATTTCATCTCCTAGTGATAATTTGATCACTTGATCCCTAAAGGTACTTATGATAGTATCCACATTTATTATGTACCTTTTATGGCTTAGATCATCAACTACTATGTTTACCTTACCTTTGATATAGTTAATATCAAATCATAGTTAGACAAGAATTCTAACCATCACCTTTGATGAGCATTCATATTTAGTTGGGTGAAGATGTACTTGAGTCTAGAGTTATCAGTCTTGATCTCAAATGGTTTTTTTAATAGATAATGCCTATAAACATGCAAAACATGCAAAATTGCCACAAGTGCTAGGTCATGAGGTGCATAAATGCTTTAGTTTCCTACAATAATGGGCTACCACTAAACCTTTATGCATAATAACTCCTCCAATTCCATCCCCTAATGAATTGGTGATCACTAAGAATTGACAATTAGGGTCAGGAACTCTTAGTAGTAGTGCTGAATTAAACATCTTTTTCAATTCTAAAAAACCTATCTCAAACTTATTTGACCAAATGAAATTCTTATTCTTACACTAAAAATAAGTAATCAGATTAGCTATATTAAAACAAATTATAACAAACTTCTTATATTATCCCGCTAATTGTGCACCTTTTTTGGTGCTGACCACTCCATAATGGATCTTATCTTTGTTGGATCTACTAAAATTCTATCTATAGAGATTATATGTCCTAGATAGTGCATTTTTTTTGGAAAAATTCACACCTAGATATCTTTCCATACATTTTATACTTGTATAAACATTACAAAACCAATTCTAGATGTTGTAAGTGTTCTTCCTCATCCTTGAAGTAAATGAGTATGTCATGGTAAATGAGGATGTCATCAAGAAAGACCTACACAAAGTGATTTAATAAATCTCTAAATATGCTATTCATAAGACTCATGAATGTTTTTGGAGAATTTGTCAATCCAAATGGCAACATTATGAATTCATAGTGCCCATATTGAGTCTTGAATGTGTATATCCTCTTCATGAATCCTTGATTGGTGATAACCTACTATAAGATCAATATTATAAAAGATTTTGGCCCCTCAGATTTGATTAAAGAGAGCATAAATGTGTGTCAATGAATATATTTTATTAATCATTTATTTATTTAATATCATGTAGTTAATGCATAGGTAAAGTGTGTAATCTTTCTTCTTGATGAACACAACTGTATCACCCCATGGTGACACACTCACTCAAATCAGACCTTTCTACAAAAAATTATAAATTATTTCCTTTAACTGAAATAATGTAATGGTTGTGATTATATATGATACCTTGGACTATGGTTTTAATCCAAGAATGATATCAATCAAAAAATTAAACTCATGCTTAGGTGGTAATCATGGTAATTCTTCTAGAAACATGTCATGGAAATTTATTATAAAAGAATAATCTTCAATAGATGATTCCCTAGATTATTTAATCTCATTTATATTAATTATAAATTCATATTATTCCTTTTTATGATATTTTTTGAGTTGAATTACAAAACTATGCCTTAGCTTTAACCCCCTTCTCTCTCCCTAAAGTTGTGTCTAATTTATAAAATCATTTGGACATTGAACTTTTTAAAGAGAATAGTCATCTTTGGAATTATAAATTTCAATATAATTGACTCATAAGATCACATCATATGTTCTCAATGGTGTTTCATAAAGATCCACTATAGTAGTACACTCAATCAATCTAATATCTGCTTCAACTAGACACTTGTCAACTTTGACCTTTGACTCATTCCCATATTGCACTGACCATGCATTTACTAGAACTCTAACCTTTATAGATAATTTTTTGAGAATTATAGGAGAAAAAAAGTTATGTAGCTCTTATATCAATTAAAATATAAATTGGATGATCTAACAAAATAATTGATAGTGATATGGGTGAAGCTTGAAATTTAGCTTGTCAATTACTAATAGCTACATGAATCTACTACTAAAATGTACCTTCCTAAGAAGTTAGTCACTTGTTATTCAATTTGTCTTGATGAAATTCTCAATAAAAATGGTCACTTTCAAAAATGAATCAACCTATAAATGGTCCTTTACTATTAGTTTGTTGGTTTCCCTTAAAACCATTACTAGGCTTCTTATTCCCGAAGCACACTGTTAAACATTGCATTCTTATTCTTAAACCAACCCTTGGAATCTGTACTCCTCTACTTCTAATTATTCTTATTAAAATATGGTTTAGAAATTACAAATTTATTTTTTAATTTATCTCTAACTTTGGTAAGAGATTTTAGTTTATATTCTTGCTTGACTACTTTCTCAAACACCTAATCCATGGTATATGGACTATACACATCTTATCACTACCTATTTAGTGTTTCAATCCCATGATGAATTTATTGATTCTAAACCTCTTAATTTCCTAATACTATGGTATATATTTAAGAATCTTTGTGAATTTATCCTAGTATTCATTCCTTGATAAATCCCCTTGCTTAAGATTCTACAAATCTATAATTTTTTGGTAAAATTAAAATAAAATAAGCTATCATGACCTAAATAGTGTCATAAATTATTCCTAGGTGGTGTTGGTTGAATTGAGATTCATCTCAACCTTCTTATTTTCCCACTAGGTCACTACTTCACCAACAAGCTGATAATCTCCCCAAACTACTTTCATGACTTTGGAATAATTTTTAATCTCAAAATATTTTTCCATTTTTAAGACACATTTTAACTCCATCACCTAGTATAGTTCCATCAAATTTGGGTGGATTCACCTTTTGCATGTCAAGTGCTAATTCTAAAACTAAGCTCTTGCATCTTATGACACCTCCTCATGCCTTTACTATTAATATGTTTCTAGTCATTAGGATGTTCTCCAAGTTCTTCTTGAGCATTATCTTCTTCATATCCATGGAATTCCTATTCTAGATCTATGAATTGGTCCCTAGTCTCTTGAATGGTTGTGAGAGTTTGGCCCAACTTTTTTTATCTTACTTAGTCATAAATTGATTTGGATCCATAGGGGGTGTAGTATTTGAAGTACCCTCACCTCTTGGTCTAGTTCACACCATTGTTCTTCTTATTTGTCAATAGAATAAGTTTTAATTAATGGATACATTAAGTCCTAGATTTTTAGCCTTGACTCTGATACCAAAATGTAACAACCCCATTGGGTTTTACCAAAATATTCCAATAATTTTTTTAAATTTAAATACACATATTCAATAAATAGATTTTGCCATGGGAAATCCTAACTAATGATCTTTAACTAAATGTATTAATTTAGTTAATCTTCAAGGTTTTATCTAATCCACTTAGCTAAGGATCACCATGAATATGAATAGAATTTATAAACAATACTGAATAATTATATATACTGCATCACATCATAAATGAAATAGTACAATTTTATCCATATTTGTTATATCATTATAGCCTCTAGTGCATAAACATAATTAATAAAAGTTACAATTTTTAGCAATATAATAATAATATCAATAATGATTAAAACATGATACAAATCTCCTCTAAGAAGAGTCTCCATAATTCTATAGTCTCCATGACTCAAGTATCAATGTGTAATATCAAGTGTATTCTCATTTATAGTACTCTATCTAGAAGGGAGAGAATCATTCAAACATTTTTTCACACCAAACATGGACCATATATCCCTCACAGTGTCTCCCAACAAGGGGATGACCCTCCCTTCACAAATGGGTAGATAATTACAGTGCAAGAATCTAAAGTAACAAACCAAAACCCATGTATTGAATATATCTAATACATAATGTGTACCATAAATAAATTCATGCTAATATGATATCTCACAATTATTAAAACTATATCAACATATTAAATGATCTCTAGGATCATTCAAATTCATACACACCACTTAATCAGATTACTCCTTATCTTCCATTGATGGCACTAATTAAGCCATTAAAATCCATCCACTACTGAATTAGGGTCATGACTATGAG
>JARHVA010000936.1:3692500-3717500 GCA_037957365.1 Torreya grandis | reverse complement strand
GAAAGAAAACCAGAAGGATTAGCAATCTTCTAGATCCATAACTAGCAAACCAAGGAAAAATGACCGGTTTGCTGCCCCCAAAAAACCAATCAGCAGAAAGGAACTTTGGATGAATCTTTTAAATTTGGATTTTTCTTTTTGCATGACCAAAGATTCATTATAAGAGGAGGGACCAAAGGCTTAGCCTTCTTTCTTCTAACTGCTGTCCAGCCATCCTCTACCTTAGCTGCCTCAGCAACCCATGCCTCAAAAGACACTGATCTGTGGACACCAGAAGGCATGAACTCCTTGTGACAGTCTAACACAGTCTGGCTCTTAGAAAGATCCTCCAAAACAGGGGAAGAGATCACCACCTCCTCCTCAGGCTCAGCTATATCTTTAACTTTAGCCTCCTCAGAGGCTACATTAGATTGTTTCTCCAGTGATTCCTCTTCATCTTCCAAATCAGATTGCAACCTTTCCTCGTTCTCGGTCTCGAAATCTGTTGTTGTCTCCAAAGGTTGTTTGTCTATGCTATATTCAGAGAAATCCTTTGGCCACCAAGAAGGTGAACGTCTAGGATTGTTTTTCCCATCACCACAATGGGCAGCAATATGTCCCATCTGGTGACACTTCCTACACCTAAAAGGAATCCCCTCATAATCCAAGATTTGTGTCCAGGAACCCCTTGGGAAATCAATGCAAATCGCCTCAGGAAGGCCCTTTGAAACATCCAGGTCAGCCAGAAATTGTGCACAAGTCGAATGGTGGCTCTTAGTACTGTCTTCTTCATATAGAAACACCCCTATAGCATTTCTAATGGTTTTATAAACCGCCTCCTGCCATAAATGTATCAGAAGATAAGGGAGCCGCACCCATATAGGGATCTTGTTAAAGGATTCTGAGAGAGGATTAAAATCCTTGTGCCAAGGTTTGGCCATTAGGGGAAATCTGCCTTGCCAAGAAAAATTATTATGGCACAAAATAGACTTCCTATCTTTAGGGCTTTGAAATATTACTATAAAAAAACCCCTGGCACAGGGCTGTATTTGACCATCTTTGATATGCAACCAACTCTTAGCAATCCAGTTCTGTAGATCTACAAAAGAAGGCTAGAAACCATGGAAACGGAAGATGGCAGCACAAGAGGAAAACCATTTTTCTTCTTGAAAGATATTTTCTACTAATTCAGGGTCTAGAGTTACCCTAATAGGTTTTAAAGCACTTACAAGTGATACATGGGTAGGTACAGGTATTGTATGAGGCTGAGCATCATGTAAATCTACTTCGAAGGCCACCACATCTGCATAGGTTCACCCCCCTGGTCCATGCCCTGAACCAGGAACGTTGGCCGGACACACAGCTGTAGAATCTTCAATCCCCGCAGCAGAACTCCCTATGCAGGTATTTTGGTTCCTTCCTCTATTATCAGGAAGAACCTCCTTTGTAACGGCATCCACTGCCTCGCTGGCCGCTCGGAACCCTACATCCAATTTCAAATGTGGCTTTGTGCGCGTAGTCGTCGGAGCCAAAACCATCGCTAAAAAATGCCTAGTTTTCCTCTAATAGTATTATTTAATTATTGTTATCTATATCATCTATCTATATATATATAATAATTGAATCCATCTATACCTTTTTAAATGCCTACACGACATCAAAATATTTTACTACACAACCATTTCAAATAAGGCAATAAGGTAAGCATAGCATAAATAATTTTACCCATTCAACCAAATAATTATGGAAAACATGATAAACTACACATGATCACTAAATTATCAAATTCACCTAAATAATCAACATGATCATTAATAGAAACTAACTTTTAAAAAATCATAAAAGAACACTACATTCATTTAACATAAAACTAAGCATACTATAACTATCAATACAATCATCAAATATAAATGTGGTATGTGCAATGGGTTTTCTAGATCCATTCTCTATCATCCCCCAATGTCTTTATTTAACCACCCTCTCTAATAATTCTCTCCTTTCGTAAAAATCTAAGGGAATAAATTGTCCTACATCCACCTCATGTCAATGAAGGAAATTAACTCGTAACATCATCATATCCATAAAATAATGTTGTACAACTAATCAAACATGATTAAAAAGTACATAATAATAATAGTAGTACTAATAACTCATAACATTTAATCATGTAAATTAAGCAATAAAACTATCCCATAACCAACATATGTCATCAAGCTAAATAATTTGTTAGTCAATCAACTAATTACTCATAATAATCTATAGGTTAAATAGATTATTTAGCTTACAGAGAAATATGAACATGATAAATTTAATCGAGGAAATATGATTACTAATCCTAACTTGTTAGTGCAAAGAGTTTCCATAAATCTATTTAATCCATAATTTCTTTCTTATTCATACAATCCCCCACCTATATCCCAAAACACTTATTTTTCCTAGGAATGGTAGGTTGTTAAGGATGCAATTTCAGAATTATAAGATAGGAGTCAAGGTTTAAAATAAAAGTTAGATCACATATGCTCATATCTATTTTATGAGAGCATATTCTAGAGACCTTTTCCATATCATTTAAAGATTCCTAAATTTGACAAGTATAAGGGAAAGGGTGACTCAATGGAACACCTAAAGGAGTTTTTTGTTACCTGCCAAGAAGTAGGCTATAACATAAATTTTTGCTTTACTTATTCTCATAGAGTTTGGTTAGGTAAGATTTGGAGTGATTTATGCGTCTCCCAAAATATTGTGTCATACATTTTGATGATTTATCAGAGAATTTTATTTATCAATTTTTATATAATTTTGAACATGGGTTAACCATGGTTGATATGTGTAGATCAAACAATGAGGAGATGAAAGTTGTCTCTTATCTTCAAACATGATAAGCATTGGATATCAAATTAACACATTATTTTCCTAACAATGATCTCTCAAACATATTCATGAAAATTTTGAATTTATAATTAGCTCTTAATCTTAGAGTACATTATATAGAAAACTTTGATGAAGTCATTAATAAAGGTTTATAAATATAAAAATCCCTCATTTATAAAGAATTGAAAAAAAATTATTCACAAAATCAATCCCAACATCAAACTCAAAACAAAAATTATAATCAAACTTCAACTCCAAATGCAACAAGTGTGGTAGAGAAGGCCAAACCCTTCAATCACAACAACAATGTCGTTTGAAATGGAGTAATAAAAGTAATACATGTTCAAGTGGTGTAGTCACCACCATTGTATAAAGCTCCTCTACCATAACTATTTACTTTGTAAATCCCACCTCCTCTAAGTAATCAATTCAATAGAAGAGCATTTGATAATCTTGGAGAGCCTATCAAGGTAGTATTTCATAAGCTACTCACCACAAATATGATTACTTGGCCTAATACCAAACCATTTGACAAAATCAAACCTAAACTTGAGTGGTATTGGTAAAATGAGTATTATGATTATCATGTAAAAAATCATAGTATTCATAGGTGTGTGTAATTTATATATATTAAGCAATGCATGTTATAAAGAGGGGAGATTGAATTAAATAATGCATCATCCCATTATAATCATAACATGGGGATCTATAGAGATATTTTTCCTCAACAGAATACTAATTATAATGAGTAGTGATAGCATCAATATGATAATAATTTTAATCAAAATTAGGGTTCTTAGGATAAAAATGTTGATTACCATGTTACCCCCTATGATTACAATGTGGTGGGATGTATCATGAAACATCATGTTGATACAATCACAATCAATCCTTATCTCCATTCCAATGATTCCCAATAATAAAATCCATCCATTTTATGGCCAGGTATATCTATTATGGGAATTATTCCTCCACAAAATCCTCATCCAGAGTTACCATCCCAGGACCTATCTATTTTTCATCTAATTCCCCTAACCCTATCTTGTTTGATATTGTGCTATTATAACTTGGCATTGTAAAATTACCCTTTAATGGCATATATATCCTCTTGATAATATCAATCTACCTTATATTATAATCCTATTTAAAATCAATCCAAACCCAAATTTGCACTCTTACCATAAATATATATGATCTTATGGATCAACTTAACAAGATGTAGGTAGATATTTCCTTCTTGGATCTTTTATGTACATATCAACTCCATAAGGATATTTTGAATAAGTTTTTGAGCCAATATAAGGTTCCTAACAATATGTCACTATGATTAAATATAATTTATAGGCTAGGAGACAAATTTTTTACCAATTCCTAAAATTTATCAAGTACAATATTCATCAAGTATTATTGACTAGACTAATCATCTAGTCCATTATTCATCATATTCTCTCCCAGTTATTGGGAGAAGTACATTAGCCTAAGGTATGTTTAGACTATATAGGTAGTGATCAATACCAACCAATTTTTTATTTTAGCTCATCCAAACCTATATTTTTACTATCCATATTCTTCTAATATAATCATATCATTCTTTAATCATTATCTTATTTTTTGCTTCTTTAGTATTTCATCACTTTGAGCGTTCTTATGTGATAGTTTTTTATAGGTTTTTAAAAACGTTTTTATGCCATTAACACACATATTTGTGTCATTTGTTTGAATAAAGTAATTCATATCATCATTTATATGTGAAATAGGTTAAATCCCAGATATATGCTTGCCAATAATTCAATCTTTCAATTCATCAAATCGAATCTACCTTGGTTATGTAAAATCAAATCAATTCCACCCTATTTGTGGTAAATTATCATTCCATACTCATAGATTTCATCCTATTTAGGGGAATTCATAGTGTGTATCTTATTTTTTGAATGTATCCTTATTTTATTATACTTTTTTTTGGAAAATCAATTCATCATCATTAGAAATCAAAGCGTGCAAGCATTAACTCAAGTGGTGTAATCTTATACATGAGATAATCTTCTCTTATCTTCTATCTTATTCCTCTATTTTTCAAGATACTATCCATTTCATTTAACCCTACATTCCATCTTGAGGGGGAATAATCCCTAACTAATTTCATTCAAATCATATCCTTATATTTCTATTTAATCTCTTGCACCTATCAGTTGGGAATGATGAAATTACAACATCCATTATTTCATTGTCTAAATTCCCATCCACTCAATTTTAATAAATTTTCTCAATATTTTATAAGATTATACTTAATATATGTATTTAAAAGCCTCCTAAAATAAGTTTAAAAATATAGACACTCCATTTTAATCACTTTCATGTCAAAATTGCAAAATGGAATGACTTCCCATAAATTGTACAGAAACTGATCTAATGTCATTTTTTCATCCTAAGTTTCTCTTTTCATATAATTTATGAATTAAAATTAACCTTGGGGAATCCATAATTAAGGTAATTCACTATAATAGATCATACTATTTCCATTCTAGGCATATTTATAGTTATCACTAGTCATCTCCCTTTTTCTAATCAATTAATCATTTCCCCTTTATTAAATCAAACCAAAAAAATTAATGTTCATATCATATTAATTATATTAATACCTTTTGATTAGTTTAGTTAAACCTTACTATAATTAAAAATTTCATGGAATTAGAATTTATAATTTCATTTAATTCAATTTATCCCTTTTCCACATCATGTGGGGCACTCTCCAAAAAACATTCTCCACCCTCTATCTTGGAGACAAGTTGGAGAACTCTCATTTCATCCTGAAATTTATTTTGGAGGGCCATTCTCCACCATCCATATTACATGCAAGGTGGAGGATTCATATTAATCCCCCTTGGGATATTTTGAAGAGCATCATCCACCCTTCATCTTGGACAAGATTAAGGGATCATATTGGTGATCAATGTTATGATTCATGTGATACCTTCGGTTGAATTATCCACATCCATCTAAGAGACAATATGAAGGGCTCACATTCAATCACTTTGACTATACATAAAAATTCATACCTCTTCATATTGAATAGTTAGGTTTAATAATGAAGCTCTATCAATTTCTCAAGCTAGATTATGCATCAAATTCCACTTTTATTAGTTTAAATACTCAAGGTTTTCAAGAGGAGATGGTGCATTTCATGATAATAAAATTTATAAATACTTATTAAGGCTACATCTGAGCCACATCCACTTATGATAAAGTGAATAATACTAAAAAAATAAGGTAATAATTAGTTGTTTCTTTTCTTGATTTTGGTTTTATTTATCTTTGATTTAACTCATGAGACATTGATCTATACATGATAGAAAAATATTTGGTTTTGATTGTTACTCATTAAAAAAGTTTCTAACCAAAATATTAATCCTAATCATACACATAGAGATCAAAATACACTTATGAATTAGGTCTTTGAATGCCATATCCATAGCATGTTAAAATGTATCAACATTATTTATTAGACCAAATGGAATTTTATTGTATTCAAAGGTTACACATTTTATGGTGAAAGCTATTTTTATTTTATTTTCAAGATCACCAACAATTTATTATAACCATAATATCAATCTAAAAAATACATGTGTGAACCATTCATAATGTGTAACACTTCATCCAATGATGGAAATGGGTAAGTATATTTATTTGAGGCTTTATTAAAATTACTAAAATATACACACAATCATATCTCTCCACTCTTTTTCCAAATGGGACAAGGTTATCCACTCAATTAAAGTGTCTAATAAAAAATATTATATTGGTTGATAATAAATTTTGTAATTCCTTGAAGATTAAAAGTTATAAAAAAGTATTTAAATCATCTATATTTGATGAAATGGATTAACTATAGCTTAATAGGAATGGTATGAGTAAGTATCCCAGTGTCAAATACCTTCAAGTCTTCATAACTCCAAGCTATCACATCCTTATAGTCTTTCAAAGCTTGTGCATGTTAATTATTCTCCAATTTAGTACAAATTGTGCCCAAGAGTATATTATTTGAATCATTTATAGTCCCTATATTACATGGTTCATGCATCATACATTTTTAATGGTTTTACTTTTCTCTTTCACATTGATAATCCATGTCAAACAGTCTTTCTAAAGAGACCATACCTTTTGGTAGGTTGTTTGTTTTCAAGTTCAAGACACCTTCTTCATCTAGATCAATGTAATCTCCATCATATTCATAAATTATTTGAGATTCAAACACATGTGTATTAGGGATAAAATAAATAATATGTTTTTCATCATTGACCACTTGGCGATTTATGATATGTGCAAGATAGAAGGAATGGAAATCAGTTCAATTGAAAATCTCTTTAAGTGGGAATTAAAAATTGGCTCTAAATGATTTGTATTTGTTACTAAATAATTTTTTGTGTGATTAATTATATTAGGTACTATTTATATTTTAAAGGCATCATAATATTCTATTAAATTCCATATTATGATGTGGTATATTGGCAAATGTTGTCATTATAGGCATAGTGGATTTTAACCTATTTAACCATAAGCTATGAATCACCTAATACTTTTAGGTATTTAAACTTCTTCTTGAGAGTAAATTAAATTCTATGAATCAATGATTCATATTTAGTAGTTTTATTAGTAAAATAAAACTATAACCTAAATGAAACTAATTAAACTTTCCCCTTTAGATTGATGAATTCAATTCTAGCACCACAACCTTGTTTGGACTTATAACTATCTAACTTTAAGATCCATAACTAACAATATTTTGTTTGTTTTTTAATTTGAGATATGAATGTTTTAGAAATATCAATATCCTTACTTATACTCTTGTCATTAAGAATTAAAATATATTACTTCGCTTGATAATGCCCTCTTGGTTCTTTCTTCAGTAGTTGAAGTATGAGTAATATTATTAAATGTAGAGGTATTTCCATCCTTGATCCTTTTTAAGTCTTAATCTTCACTTAGATTTTATTGTTTAAAACTACTCACTATTTGAGTCTCCATTATATTCAATGTTTCAAGACATGGAGGAATACAATACTTCCCTTGACATTCAAAAGGATGTGAATTTTAGTAAGTAGGGACAATAATAAATTGCATATATTTAATCCTCTTCATTAAGTTTTTATAACTCCCAAATCTCATTTGTTAACTAGGGATTTGGAAATTTTGATATTTATTACATGATAATTTTTTAAAATTCAGGTTTTTAATAATTTCTTCTTCTGAAATAGTTTTTATCTCAAGAGAATCAACATTATTGATATCCTCTTCTATCATTTCTTGTTTAAGAAATCAAACACCACTAGTGAATAAAACCTATTTAATTCTATCTATAATGATATAAACACCAAGATTAGATTATTCATACAATATCTCATTGGTCTTATTGTACTTAGTGATCAAATGTTTCATTTTTTGGCTCCCTCTTAATCTTAATCTGATTTAGCATACCATGCCATGGGAGCCACATATAAGAAAAATCAGTCACCATATATCCATTAAATGTCCTAGACTAATCTCTATTTAAGAACATAACATAATCATTAGTGATATCAAACACTTGAGTGTCAATGAATTGTTTTACCCTTAGATCTAAAGCTAATTACATGTGAATATGATTCAGCTCACCAACCAATTTGAATTTTGATTTGTCTAGCAACACCACTTTTATGTTAGACTTGGGAGGAGTCAATACTAGCTTTTGGAAAACTTAAAATGGCATCACATTACCTCAAACACCTAAATCAAATAAATTATTATGTAAGTTTTTACAAAAAAATATGAATTGTCAAAAGAAAAGGAGGATTTTCAATTTTCTCTTTGTAAACAACATGTTTATTTGCTAATTTACTTATTTATTTTCATTTTAGAGGAGATAAATATTTTCATAACAACTCTTTCTGATTAGTCATTTGCATCAATTCAAACATGGATATGTTATCTTTAGTTTTATTTAAGTCTTATATACTATTGTATCCAACTTTTTTGAGTGTTTTAATAATTTATAAATAAGTGAAATTTTTATTATATTATGTAGATCTATTAGGCCCTTTCATAATAAATGGATTGTTATTTGAATTTCCATTAGGTGTAGCTTGAGTGTTATTTGGAGGAGTAAAAGTTTTTAAATGTATTTACAATTTTATCCTTAGCATTAATTGTTTCCTATTTGAAATTTCCTAAAATCATTAACTTCATCCAAGTTGTCTTCTAGTTTATTGTCACTCTCACCTAGGAATTTATAGGTTTCTAAAACTAAGGTTGTATTTGGGTTTGCTTTAACTTGATCTTTGTTAGCTTCAGTTGTAGGGACTATTTAGAAATTTTACATTTATTTATGAAATTTATTTCAAACAAACATGAAATCAACATAATTAGATTCAACATGGTCTGCTATGTTATGTAATCTACAAAAACTAGGTCATGCCAAATAAACTAAATTTATAGAATTTACACCATTATTATTTGTCTAATTTAAATTGTCAAAGGGAGTAGGTACACCTCCATTGTTTGGCTTGATATTACATTGGAGATTAGTCCTTTAGAAGTTAAAATTTCTATTTTGGAGAAGGTTATTTATAATCTAATTTTGAGGTACCTATCTTCTTAATTTAACTACATCATTAGTAAATATTCTAACTAGTTGTTTCCAATTTATTTAATCAAGATTTACATTAGTGTTTTGATTATTAAATATATCATTTTGTTTATTTGTGTTAGGTAAAATAGTTTTAGGGTTTAAAAATTTAGGTGTAAGAGGTGTTGTTGGATTATGAATTATATTGGGAGGTTTTTAATTATTAAAAAACGATGGGACCACTTTTTAAATGTGAGTTGGAACATGATTAATTTTCATGTTGGGTGTAAAATTATGGTTATTTTAAGGAATAGGAAGAAATTTTTGATTACTTGGGTGTGGAAACATTTGAATTGGAGGGAAAACTTGATTCCCATAAATTTGATTGAAATGAATTGGATTGTAAGTAATGTTTTTATTGGGATATAAAACTATAGGGATTTGGTTCATCATGTGTGTTATGCAATAGTGCTTCATTAACCATTAGTATTTGGTTATGTGCCCCTAATTGTTCTAAAGATAGTAGTAAAACAACATTGTATCCTTGTGGCATCATTTGTTTCTAAATATTAATTATTTCATTATAGGATATGACAAAGATTAAAAATCTACTTGGGTTATTATAAAAAACATGGATGTCATTAGGTTTAATTTTATTAGGTAATTTTATGCAAGTATATCTCTTGTGGATCTACTCAACTAAGACTTCTAAGTCTCCTTTAGGCTTTAGTAGTATTCTAATTTTGTTTACGTCTTCTAAGAAAAGTATTATGACTCCATAATGGATTTTAATTCTTTAATATTTTATTTGAAGACACTCTTAAATGATATTCTAATCTTATCCTTTATACTAATCTAATATTTATTCAAAAAACATAAATAATTTTGTTAGGCCTTTGTAACTAAACCTATGCTTACAACCCTCTTCAATGATCCTTAACCTCAAATTGGATTTCAATGTATTTATCAGAGTTATTCCTTCCTTTATAATTATTTATTTCTCTAAATACATACCTTCAACCATCTTCCTTTATCATACTTACTCAAGAACACAAAATTTTTCCTTTTAGGCTTGTATTAGACTTGAAAACTAATTAATTGGTTATAACCTAAGGCATAGAGGTCAATAGTTATTTAAACCATCTTTAAATCCTCATAAATAGACTATTATACCTATATACAAGGTTTAAGTCACTCTTAATCCTTTATTAAGTTACACTTTATGTTGGACTCTCAAAATAGGGTTTTGATTGACTCAGAACAAGGTTCAACTAGGATCGTCACTTACTCTCTTGATTGATTTTCTCAAATACACATGTTTACCATTATTTTATTAGAACACAACTAGATACTGAGAGAGGGGGTGAATCACTATATTAATAAACTTATTTATTTTTCAAACCTTTTAATGAAAATTGAAACTATATGCAAATATCAGACACACAAAAACACATAACATAGGATATACCATAGAAAACCCAATATGGGAGAAACCACCATGAGAATAGCTACTAGAAACTACCATTCTAATCCAGCCTCATAATAAGGAACCTCACTAGTTACAATGTTTTAAGTAAACTAATCCTAAGGAGATACTAATCCACTAATTTAAGAACAACTCTAAGGAAGCACCCACTCCATAATCTAAGAACCCACTTAGCTTATCTAATGACACCAACCTATTAGATTATTATATGGAGATACAACTCTAGATTAGAAAATATATTCATAAATGAATCCAAATATATGTTCCATGTTATAGGTTTAGTTTTTAATTGATCATATTTTGCATATTCTATGTATGCCTTTCTTCCACTCTACTCTACTCTATTCTCTAGTTCTATGTTTAAATATAACTCTATTTGACACACTTCATCTAACTCTCACCCTACTCCTCTATGTCTCTATATTTTTTGTTTGACACAATTCAATGGCTTCACTTACCTTTGTCTTTGTCCTAGATATCATATATATAAATAATTGATCTAGGGTTTTATATCTTGTATATGTTCACACTGAGATTGTAACACATCATGTTAATTATATAATTTAATTCATTATCACTTGAATTTTATGTTTCCCACCTCTCTATTTCATGTAACACTACCATAATTTTCTATCTCATTACTATCTATAACATTTTTTGGACTCTAGTTTTTATGAATGTGATCAATAATATAAATTTGAATGGTTAGATTGATCACTTTCACTAACTGTGTCATGATATAGAGATTATGCATAAGTTTTTGCATGTTCCTACAACTGATCATTAGACTTGACATAACTTTAAATATCAATTATTGATTTTTAATTTGGTGCCATGATTTGATGATCTATATTTAAATGGCTCAACTTTAAAATTCATCCATTTATCTTCCTAATCCTAGCTTCTACATGTCATTCGATCTCTGAAGATGCACTTTTTTATCTTTATCTAGACATTAAATGTCAAGATATTTATCCCATCTCATTACTTCCTATATCTTTGGATTTATTTCACTCCATCAATATTTTTATACTTGATCGATCTTTAACTCATGACTATGTCGATAAACATCAATCACTTTATTCCATTCAAGTCCACTCATTCTATTGGATCTCCTTTATATGATCATCCACTCATCATTATATCTTCGAACATGCTTGATATTTAACTATGACAAGCCTACACTCATTGGGTCTCTGTTTGACAAGCTCCATGAATGTGACACTTGTCACTTGTGCATTTACTCAGAGGTCCTTTTGAAAATTTGACTTTGTTCTAATTTTTTGGATCATCTACCTATGATGAAATGATAGTTGTTGATCAAGCTGAGTCATAATGTAAATTCTAAGACATAGGAAATATTAATTCCATTGATCATTGCTTGATCCAAATGATAATAAAGGCTTAAGTTATTATTTTATCTACCAGGTCCTAGTTATATCCAATCACCATCAAAATAGAAAATACCTATTGAATACATGACTTAAACCCTTAGGATTTTATTGAGAAACCCTATCATGTCTAAGAGTAAAGATAATTCAATTTTGAGCTCATTATTTCTCATTTGAACCTCTAGACCATATATTAAAGATGCTCTTGAAAAACCCATAATAGATCTTATATCTATTTCCTTTGCAAATGTCCATAAATGATCTTTGTAAAATAATGACAACTTTTCAAGACCTTGTGCATATTTTGACTATGGAGACCATTTCAATTTGCCTAGAAGGCTAACTTTGTACTTGCATTAATCTTATCACACTTAATCGCATGACCTACAAGCTAGCTCATAAGATCCTCTTACATAGGGGATTCTATCCATATATTCAATTATTCCTAAAGTATTCATATGTGTAAGATATAACATCATAAAAATTCCTATTCATTTATTTATTACAATCTACAAATTTGACTGTGTTGGAAAACACTATCAAAATGGATGAGAGCCTTACTTTACTCAAGTATATCTTTTATCTCACTATGTCACATGACATGTGATTCAATACATATAAACTAGGAACTAATGTGATCAAAACCATATGACCACCTCCCCTAGACTCATTTTCACATGGAAATGGTGATGTTAGCAAAATGCCTTCTCATCTTTTCCTGTCATAGACCCAAAATGTCTAGATCATCAATATGAAGAACTAGATGAATTCCATTCATGCACACAAAAATTCCATTCATCATTAACCTATAATAGGATCCTTTGCATATCCTCTAATATTTATAATCAGTCTTAAACATTAATTACATGCTCATAATTCCCATTTTGACATTAATGACAATCATATTTCCAACAATCTCCCCCTTTGTCATTTTTGGCAAACTAAATCATCTGATATTCAAATATTCAGATCTTTTTCTAGAATTTCTTGCATTAGCTTCTGATGAGTATGAAATGAATTTATTCATACCATACTTCTTCCCCCATATGTAATGGCTCATTTGAATAATACTCAACTTAGACACTTGCTCTACTTCTTTGTCATCTGCACATTTTCTCCAAAATTTTTTAAAGAGCATTTGCTCTTCTTCTCACATAGAGAGTATTTGCACCTTTTATCCCCATTTGACATCATTGGAAAAGGGACTCTCTCTGACTAGTTGTTAAATGTGTCTCCCCTTTTATCAAATAAAGGAGTTTGTCCAAGAATATGCAATCATCAACTCATTATAACTTTTCACAACATACATACATGATTGCCTTTTATCTTCTTCTTCTAGGGATTAATTAAAGCTTGTATGAGACTCCCCCTAGACTCATGCCCTATCATGAGGATCTATTGATATGATGTAAGAGACACCATTCCCAAATTCTATCTAAGATACTCAAATTGTTCCTTGGTAAGAGGTTTAGTGAATATTTCTATAATTTGATCTTTAGTTGGCACATATTCCATTGTGACCTCTTGATCTATAAACCTCTCTCTTAGAAAGTGATACTTGATAGATATGTGCCTAGTTCTAGAATGCATAACTAGATTATTTGATATATTTATAACACTTGAATTATCATAAAGAATAGAGATAGGTTCTTTGTATTATGCCTTGATGTCCTTGAGTGTTTGCTTCATTCACAAGACTTGAGTACATGTGACTGCTATTACATACTCTACTTATATTATAGAAAGAGTAACCAACTCTTACTTTTTTCTTAGCCATGAAACATGTCTATTTTCAAGGGAAAATGTATGACTAGTTGTGCTTCTTTTATCATCCACACTTCCTACCCAATCAACATCTATATATTATATAAAGGTGAAATCTTTACCTTTGGAATACCATAGTCCATAGTCAATTATGTTCTTGATGTATCTAAATATACCTTTTAATGCATTGACATGTGACTCTTTTAGGAACAACCTGAAATATAGCAACCATGCATACTACTTGCATGATATTTAGTCTTGATGTAGTGAGGTATAACAAGATAACTATCATTGATCTATACATTATCTAATTGTATTAAGTGACTCATCCTCTTTGCTCAACTTTCATCTAATTATCATGGGAGTAATAACTAGTTTGTTGTCTTCCATTCCAAATTTATTGAGCATTTACTTTACATACTTGGTTTTAGATATGAATATCCCTTCATCAGATTGTGCTATTTGTGGACCAAGAAACACAAATTTTTCCTAACATAGACATCTCAAACTCACTTTAAATTTGTGTAATAATTATTTTCACATTTTGTTATTTCTACCACCAAAGATGATGTCATCTACATATAAAAAAAAATAAACATATGCTCACCTTCTAATTTGAAATACAAATTGTTGTTTGTACATCCTTTATTGAAAACTTATTGTTGTAGGTACTAGTCCAATCTTGAATACCATGCTCTAGGTGCATATTCTAGACCATACATTTCTTTAATTAATCTGTATACATAATCTTCTTGTTTTGACAACTAAAAACCTTCAAGTTTTTCTATTTAGAATTCCTCTTCTAGGTTCCCATTCAAAAAATCTGACTTAACATCCATTTGATAGACTTTGAACTTCTTATAAAAAGATAATGCTAGAAATATTCTTATAGCTTCCAATCTAACAACTAGATTAAATATTTCCTCAAAGTCTATGCCTTCAAATTATGCATACCCCTTTCAAAAAAATATTGATTTATTATTTGTAATAGCTCCATATTCATTAAGCTTATTTTTATAGACCCATTTTATACCTATCACATTCTTATTTGAAGGTCTTAGGACAAATTACCAAGTTTTGTTCTTTTCTATTTGGCTCAATTCTTCTTCCATGGCTTTTATCCAATTCTCATCCTTATTAGCTTCAACATAGCTCTTATGATCAATTTTAGACATAAGATCAAAACTTACTTTCTCCTTGTTCATTGTATATCTTCTCCTTATCTAAACTCCTTCATTCATATTTATAATTATCTAGTCTTTAGGATGATCATTTTGAACAAATCTTGGAGGTGTCTTTTCATTCAATTCCTCATCTTCTTTTTCAAGATCTGATTATTCAATATTGATTTCCTTATTAGGTTCAACATGTTTTAATCCTTCTTAAACCTTGACATTTATGCTCTCAATAATTTTGTGTAGTATTTTATTGTAACATATATAGGATTTTATTTGAGTGGAATAACTAAGAAATATTCTTTCATCACATCTTGATTCAAATCTTCCCAATTTATCCTCTTTTCTCCTGATGTAGTATTTACTTCCAAACACTCTAAAGTACTTAACATAGGTAGGATTTTAATACCATAACTCATAGGGAGTTTTTTCACTATTTACCCTCAGTTAAACTCTATCCAAGATGTATAATACTATTTGGATTGCTTCTCTCTAGTATCCATTAGGTAATTTGGCCTCTTTTAACATCGTTCTGGCCATCTCCTTAACTATCCTATTATTTCTCTCAACAACTCCATTCTACTTTGGAGTCCTTGTTGTAGCGAAATGTATTTTTATCCCATGCTTCTCATAATACTCTATGAACTCATTTGAAGTGAATTCTCCACATTTATTAGATCTTAAGCATTTAATTTTATATTTAATCTCATTCTCTACCATGGTTCTAAAGATATTGAGTCTCTCAAATGCTTTAGACTTGTCCTTCAAAATAGCTACCCATGTCATTCTTGAGTATTAATTTATAAATAACATGAATTATTTATCTCCTTTAGATCTTATTGTCTTATTAGGACCACAAATATTAGTATGAACTAATTGTAAAGGCTTTGTAGTTACATACTCCTTTGTTTTAAATATAACTCTTATTTGCTTGCCTAGTTGACAATCCTTATAAGTAATATCTACATGTTTAGTTATCTTGGGCATGTGTTTAACACACTTATTTGATCTCACTTTGACTATGTTATCAAAGTTAACATGACCCATTCTTCTATGCCATAATCAACTCTCATCAATCTTTCCCATGAAATAATTATTACCATTTACTTCAAAGAGATTATAGATATTGCTTTTAGTATTTTTCCCTTATTCAACTATTCTTCCATATCTCTTTAAATTGAATACTTATATAATAAATGTGACCTTATATCCATTGTCACACATTTGGCTGACACTTAGTAGATTATCCTTCAATCCTTCAACATAAAGGACATCATATGTAGGTAGTTTTCCATCTATGTTCAAAGTTCCTTTACCTTTGATCTTTACTGCTATGTTATCTCCCAAGCTAAAATATTTTTCCTTAAATTTTCTCAATTTGGTGAACTTTATCTTGTCACTAGTCATATGATTTGAGAAACCATTGTCTATCACCCATAAATTCTACTTCTTGGCATGGAGTGCAGTTTGAGAAATCATGGATTGATTTTATAATTTCCACACTTCATTGGGTTTCTTATATGGCTTCTTTTTCTATTTATCATAGAATTGTGAACTCTTGTTCACACTAAGAGGCATGAATTTCTTTACATTCTATACTTTTGATCTTATAAACCTAGTTCTACAATGTTTAGCTATGTGACCAAAGTTATTGTAATTATAGCACATTACTTTTGTATCTAACAAAGGAGCAAATGAGTTTCTTCTTACAAAATTTATTTTCCTTTTAGGTATAACTCTAAAATTAATAACCCTATGACCAAATTGATTGCGAGTATGAAAATAACCATAGAAAGATGAGAGATACCTAGTCATAGCATTTTTTTATGTAGCATGAAGATCTCTTCTAAACTTTGGCTTCTTCAAGTATCTCACTTTTATGTATCCATATACATCAACTACCTTTGTCTTCTTCTTTTCCTAAGGATAATTTTTAGGTTTTTATCTCTTCACAATAGTTGTGTTTGTGTCTATATTTTTGTCCTTGTAATATTTCTCTTTCTTTGCTCCTTATTCTCCTTCTACTTTGAAGTTTTCATATAAGTCAATAGATGTATTAGTAGTGAAACTCTTTCCATTTTCATAACCAAGACCTAATATCTTTTTTGAGGGATTTTTAGAGTTAATTAATTCATCAATAATGTTTGATCCTCATATCAACTTTAGAATTTTGTCTAGTTAACCTTTAGCCTTTTCAAGATCTTTTTTCAAAAACACTATCTTTGCTTCTAACTTCATACATTCATCAGACTTAGATTGTAGTTCTAGTTTGACTACATATTCTATAATTTTAGCCTCTTCAACTTGTATCTTTTGGATAATTACCATATGACCAAATTTCTCAAGATTTTTAGACATTTTCTTAATTTCTTTTTTTCCAATCTTTTTTTTATTTTGAGCTCTCTTTTCTTAGCTTGTCAATTTCCTCTAAAGCACAGATGAGTTCACACTCTATATCCACTTCTCCTTCCTTTTCTTCATCAGAGTCTTCAAATTATTGATCTATCTATATAATTTGGTCCTAATGTCATGAATAGGGATTCATTTCCATCAATTACAAAGGCACAATCATGATCATCATTAGAACTATCACAATCATCCACTAAATCACTATCTTCTTTTATGTATAGACCTTTCTTAGTCTTGAAGAAGTTCTTCTTCTTGGGATAGTAGGGTTTCATCTTTTTTATACTCTCTAATTGATCATAGTTATCTATTTTATTATGAGGTAATTTAATAATAAAATGTCCTACTTTACCATAGTTAAAGCATTTAAAGGGTAACTTACCTCCATACTTTTCAGATCCTTTCTTCAATCTCCTAACAAAGTTAACTTCTTCTTCATCAGTCTCATCAGATCTAGATGAGGATGCTTTTGCTTTTTATTTCTTGGAAACTTTGAATGCATCTTCTCTCTTAAAGGTATCTACCTCTCCCATTCTCATCTCATAGGTTGTAAAAATTCCATGTAACTCATAAACAATGAGTTTATCTAAATATCTTGTTTTTTCTATCATAGAGATTTTAGAATCATATCTTGATGGAAAAGATCTTAAAACATTTTAAAAATAATTGATTATTTCATTTATTTTCCAAAGACTTTTATTGTATTGACTAATTCATCTACCCTGAGGAGGTAGTCTACAATTTTATCCTCTTCATTCATATTAAATCTTTCAAACTTGCCTTTGTAAGTTTGTAGCTCAGCCTATTTGACCTTGTCATCTCCTTTATAGATGATATTTAATTTGTTCCAAATATCTTGTGAATTCTAGAAATCCATGACTTTAAAAAACTCTAATTTTGATAATCCAAAAAGAATAAAATTCTTTTCCTTAGCATTTCTCTCATATGATTTCTTAGTAGCCTAATCAGTAGGAGTGGTAGCAGGGGTTATATATCCATTTACCAAAGACATCCATACATCAAACATTAATGAGGATAAGCAAGATTCCATTATTATACTACATAATTCATAATTTGATCCATAAAATAGAGATTCCTTGTTTGACAAAGATCCTTCTTGATTAGCCATTCTGATCACTATTCCAAGATCTACCTAAGCTGATTAAGCTTCTCCTAAAGAACTTGGGCTTTGATACCAATTTTTGGAACATAAATAAATATTGAGAGGGGGGTGAATTAGTATATTAATAACCTTAGATATTTTTCAAACCTTTTAATGCAAATTGAAACTATATGCAAAGATCACACACACAAAAACACATAACACAAGATATACCATGGAAAACCAAATATGGGAAAAAACACCATGAGAATAGCTAATAAAAACTACCATTATAGTCTATCTTAATAATAAGTATCCTTAATTGATATAATTTTTTAAGGAAACTAATCTTAAGGAGACACCAATCCCTTGATTTAAGAGTAACAACTCTAAGAAAGTACCCACTCCTTAATTTGAGCACCCACTTAGCTTATCTAATGGCACCAACCTATCAAATTCTTCTATGGAACTACAACTCCAGAATACATAAAATATTCATAAATAAATCTAAATCTCTATTATTTATTATAGGTATAGGATACAACTGATTATACATTTCAATTCTCTTTGTGCCTTTCTTCCACTCTACTCTACTCTACTCTATCCCTTTGTTTATGTGTCTACATATAACTCTATTTGACACACTTCATCTAAATCTCACCCTACTTCTCTGTGTCTCTATATTTTCTATTTTAAAAAATTCAATGGCTTCACCTACCTTTGTCTTTGTCCTAGATATCATATATATAAACCATAGATCAAGGGTTTTATATCTTCTATGTGTTCACACTTGGACTATAACACATCATGCCAATTCTCGACTTTAGTTCATTATGACTTGGACTATAAGTTTCCCACATCTTGATTTCATGTAACATAATTGTAATTTTATTTCTCATTAATATCAATAGCATTTGATAGACTCTATTTTTGATTCACATGCTCAATAATATATATTTGATCAGGTATATCCATCAATAACATTGACTATGTCATGATATAGAACTTACACACAAGTTCTTATATGTTCCTTCAACTGATAATTAGAATTGACATAAATTTAAATATCAATCATTAATTTTTAGTTTGGTTCCATGATCTGATGATCTATATTAAAATGGATAAACTTTAAAATGCATCCATTTATCTTCACGATCCTAGATTCTACATGTTCCATCTCCAAAGATGCATGTTCTTCATCTCTATCTAGATGTTAAGCATCAAGCTCTTTATCCCATCTCAATGCTTCCTATATATTTAGATCACTTTCACTCCATTAATATTATTAGAATTATTTGGTCTTTAACTCATCACTATGTCAATAAACATCGATCACTTTATTCCATTTGGGTCTACTCACTCTGTTGGATCTCTTTTATACAAACATCCACTCATTATTAGATCTTCTATCATGATAAATTTTTAACTATAACAAGCTAATGCTCATTAGATCTCTTTTATACAAACATCCACTCATTATTAGATCTTCTATCATGATAAATTTTTAACTATAACAAGCTAATGCTCATTGGATCTCTATCTGACAAGTTTTATGAATGTGACACTTATCACTTACCTATTTACTTGAAGGTCCTTTTGAAAATTTGACTTCATTATGCTTCATTAGATCATCTGTGTATGATGAATCAATAGTCTTGATCAAGCTAAGACATAATATAAAGTCTAAGACTTAATAAATATTAAGTCCATTGATTATTACTTGAGCCATTAATTGCTAGGTTAAGGTCTAGTTTTATAATGATAATAAAGGCTTAAGTTATAACTTAAGCTAATGGGTCCTAGCTATATCCAGTCACCATCAAAATAAAACATGTTTATTGACACCATGACTTAAACAATTAGGGTTTTAATGAGAAACCTTATCATGTTTGAGAGAAAATATAATTCAATTATAAGCTTATTATTTCTCATTTTAACCTATGGACTATATATTCAAGATGTTCTTGAAAAAACCATAACAGATCTTCTATTTATTTCCTTTAAAATGTCTATAAATGATCTTTATAAAAGCATGACAACTTTGCAAGACCTTGTGTAGATTTTGACTAAGTATGGAGACCATTTCAATATGCCTAGAAGGCTAAATTTTCACTTGCATTACTCTTGTCATGTTTAGTCACATGACCTATAAGTTAGTGTATAAGATCTTGTTGCATATGGGATTACATCCATATGTCCAATTGTCCTAAATTCTTCATATGTGCAAGGTATAACATCATAAAAATGCATATTCATCTATTTCTTGTAATCTATAAATTTGACTGTGTTGGAAAACACTATCAAAATGGATGGGAGAAATACTTTGCTCAATCATATATTTTGTCATGTTATGCCACATGAACCAGTATTAAATGCATATAAATTAGGAACTAATGTGATAAAAACCATATGACCAGTTCCCCCCGACTTGTTCACACATGGTAATGGTGATGTCATAAAAATGCCTTCTTATATTTTCTTGTCATGGACCCAAAAAGTCTAGATGATTAATATGAATAACCAAATTAATTAAATTCATGAAAACAACCATTTCAATCATCCTTAACCTCTAATAGGATCCTTTTCATATCCTCTAATCTTCATAATCAGTCCTGAACATCAATGCCATGATTATAATGTCCCTTTTGACATTAATGGCAATAATATTTCCAACACATTTAAAATATAAATTGAAACAAATAAAGTATCATACCACTCAATAAACACCTTTATAATCTTAACTATCTAAGTCTTTTGAAGAAAGAGTGAAAATAGGGTTTTACGCTTCCAAATAGGACTGTAGACAAGGGAAACATGGATAATTATTTTTATAAGGGTTAAAAACTTAGTAAAATACTTGAATAAATTATAATATCTCATAAAACATATACATAACAAATTTATTATTATTTTTATGGCTCATTTGAGAATTATAATAATTTTAGTGAGCTAAAATGCTAAATTAGGTTTAACAAGACTATCATAATCTAAGGGCTAATAATTTGATGAAATCAAAAATATATGCACTATTTTAGACTCTTTGTGAATTTTATAAAATTAAAAAAAATAATTATTTATGTTATAATAACTTTTAATTCATGAAACACCTAAAATGAATAAACTATACCTCCTTCTTGACTATCATAACCTTGCATGCATGTATTCTCTGACTTTCTTAAACCTAGTGACACATATTTTTAAAAATATAACTTTATGAGGATCATAAAATGATGATTTCACTTGTATTTTTATATAAAAATGTTTTCCCTATTATTAAAAGTGTTCCTTATAATTATTACTTCCAAAATCATGTAAAATATTCTCTCTTTCCCCAACTATGTCATGCAAAACCCTCTTTGTAGATTTTATAAGTCATAATCAATCATTAAAGGATTAAGTAATATCATAAAGTAATTAAAATCATGAAATTACACATGTATAAAATTTTATACATTCATAATTATCATCATATATCTCACTTTTTTATTAAAAAAATATTCAAATAGTAATACATGTCCATGCAACTGTTACTAACCTACATGCCTTCACCAACCTCCTTGAAATATGCTACATTTTTTATTTTATCATTTATTAATTAATTTATTTTAATAATTATTTTATTATTATAACCCAATCATGTTATTATATATGTATAAACTTATTTTTATCTTGTTTTATGACCAAAAATCTCCCCATAATCTTCTAACTTATCTTGCATGCTTGTATTAGTTTTCCTCCTACATACAACTAATTATCTTTCCAACTTGAGAATTAATATTGAATATGTATATGCATGGATTAATATTATTTTATACCTTATATAATATATTTACCCACTTAGATACATAATCATCACTATGGAAAAGCTTACAAAATGAGCAAAATACTCTCACTTGATGCTTATAGATTTAAATATTTGAATTCCCATTTTGGCAAGAAAATACATTATAAATCTAAAGCCATTTTTTTGAAATTATAAATACTTTAAAAACTCATAAGTGACCCTATAAGACACTCCACACCTATAAAAATTAAACTTGAATCATCAAACTATAAGGTGCATGGATTTGAAGATGTCCCTGCATGATATTCCCAAAGTGGGAAAATTTGAGTTCCAGCTCAAATGGAGATTCTTCCTTGACTAAAAATTCTTATTATATTTTTTATTTACTTTATAGTTATTTTATTAGTCATATTATCCTTTTTTTCATTCTCTCTCTTTTATACTTGTTGATCTTCTTCAGGTATTCTACTCATACATGTGAGCATGTTCAAGTGATATGCACTTATACATATTCCTTACTTCCTTTTCTTTATTGCACCTACACATAAAAATTTTTATTAATAAAATAAATTATTTAATCATTAATTTGAGTAATCTTCAATTTTTTTATTATATCATGTTGTTCATGCTTCCCATTGACTTGATGGACTCAAAAAAGTCCATTTTAAATTTATTTCATATTGATTCCTTCTTCATTATTATTCATTATCCTTGTTTTACTTTGATTTATTGGTATTTTACCTTAAATTTTCATGAGATAAAAAATACTTATCAAATATTTATCTTATTTACCCTCCATTATTTCTACATCTATTTCTCTTTTATCAAAATTTACCACAAAAGTCTTGCTCTCAATCAATATTCATGATTTTGCTTCACAATCTCTTCTTCTTATCTTTGTTAAGGAATGCTAATATGTTCCATAATAATTTATTCATTTTAAAATTTTATCCATTCTATATTTATGTAATTTTTTTCTTAATAACACATTGATAATAAACTAAATATAATTTCCAAATAATGCATGAACTTACCTTGTTTTTGCCTCCTTGAGTTAGCTTCTTATGGATTCTTACATTGTATCTTAATCTCCATATAAATTTAATAATCATCCATTTTTGTTTTGAGTTTAATATCACTTTAATATTTCCTTGAGTAATATTTTCCCTTATCAATATTACATTATCCTCCCAATTATCTTCTTCATGAGGAATTCGAATGTTTTCTTCCTTTCCTTGTCCTATCTCAAGCTCTTATACTTTAACTCTATTATTTTCTATATTTTTCCACTATATATCCATACCTACATGATAAAAAATATAAAAACAATAAATTCATGTTTATGACACTCAATAGTATCTCCAAGTATCTCATTATCTTTCTCATCTTCTCTTTTTCAATGATCTTCTCAAGTTCCTTCCAAATTTGTCTTGATACTTCTTCCATTTTTATAGACAATTCATCATTATATTTGTCATTTTTACTTAGCTTATATAAGTGTGATTACCTCTTCTCATCTAAGGTTTGATCAACCATACCTTATTGATCCATTGGCCTTGATGCTAGTCTAAAATCTTCTATATTTTCTTTTTGATTATCTTGAAGTTGCTCTTCAAGACAATTCTTTTCAACTATTTTAATTCTAACTTTAGTCCTCTCTTATATTTAATTCTTGGATTCCCACACTCATTTATTCATCTTATTGAATTATTTTATTCATGTTTTATTCATGTAATTTTTTATACATCTTCCCATAACTTTATTTTTTCTTCTTTATTTAAAGACTTGTCTATCTTCTCTATGTTTGACTACCTATATTACAATATACTTGTACTACCTTTGAGAAATTTGTTCATGTCCTCCATTTATCTTAATAATATCATGATCATTATAAAATTTTAATTCTACCTCCTTCATATCATGCATCTACTCTTTATCTTGATCTCTACCACATTTATCTATGTCATCCTTTTGATTGAGGATCACTTTCTTCGTTTGCTCCTCATATGTTACATCTAAAACCAAATATTTGTGGTCCATTAGGATATGGTATTTTTTCTTAATATAAAAAAATTTATGCCTCAAATTTGGAACTTCCTTAATCCACCTCCATACCTAAAATCACACACTTAAACATAATTCTAGAATCAAAACATTAAGTCTCGATTACCTCTTCAATTTGCTTCTTCTTCAAGCCTTCAATGTGGCTTATCAGTTGGTGTTCCTCTTATAAATTATATTTTTATATAATTTATCCATCATTTAGATCATGTATTATCTCTTTTTATTTTTATATTAACAACCTCTCTTCTCTCCTTAGGGCAATTCTCATATTTTTCCTATTCCTTCTTTCAATAAAATAGATTCACAAGCAAAATTTCATTCTTTTTCAATATCCATCCATAACATTCACTTTACTCTCCTTTAATATGCTCCATCATGAG
>JARHVA010000936.1:3515000-3687500 GCA_037957365.1 Torreya grandis | reverse complement strand
TTTTATATTCATCTAACTCTCAAATGATTTCCATTCTATAAGATAATTATTGGCTCATTATGCTTTTTATTTCAAATAAATATTTCTTGAACCAAATTAATGATGTCATATAAGTTGGCATGAGTAACAACAATGTTGAAATAAGTCCCAATCTCTTTGGTCAATTTATATAGATTTTCCATGAATTGATGTATTAGGTTACCTAAGTCTTCAATTTCCATAATACATTATGCTCATTATTGTTTTTTCTCTTGAAATTTATCCCCTGGTTCAAAATCTGTTTTATTTTTTATGCTTGTTGGACCCTTTAAAACATCATAATGGATAAAAAATTGGTGAAGTTCATTCTATAGGATATCTAAAGCTTTATTATCTAATTTTTTTCTAGTATACACCCCAAAGTGAAATTAAAATAGATGGTGTTTTTTGATAGTTATTTATAAAGGTAATTAATGTTTTATGTCATCATCATCTTCTAGTGTAGATTATTTTCCTCTAGTTGATTTATAATATTCTAGATTTTAAAATCCTTTCTATAAAATTTTTAAATATTATATTTTTTTACCATGAATATTGAATGGTTCTTGATCAAAGTTTAGAATGTGTCTTTGAACCTTTGGGTGGTATGCCACTTTTGATCTCCTCTAAATTCTAGCATTGCCTTTCTCATTTATTGGATTATGTCTTCTAATGTATCTTCTAGTACAACACACATTTACAACCAATAATATTAGGAACTTTACTAAATATTATTCCCCAATTGTATTTTTTTATTGGGAGATAAAAAGTTCAAGCATATGATTTTGCCTCATGGTCTTGTTTCTTGTATGGTGGGTGGTAGATGAATGATGTTAATGTTATGGTATTGAGATAAAATAACTTTTATTTGGGTGAGTGAATCTTGAGGTATAATAATTAATGTGGTTTGAGTAGGTTTAAGGGGGGATATGGTGGTATTTATTCATGTGAAAATGGATGGTGGTGGGTATATTGGTTATTGTTTAGAGGGTGATGGTGGGGTTTATAGTATGCTATTTTTATCAACTTATTTCATTGATTTCTTCCTTAATTTTTATTCATGTTCAAAAATTCCTTAGCCACCTATTTATTATTTTATTCCTTATATTTTTAAATATCTACCTCAAATATGTTTTTCTTTTTCTCTTCTACTTTGAGAATGACATCTTCTATCACTTTTTCCATTTTCTCTTCTTCGTATTTTAAGTCAGTGTGTTATGATGCATTTATTATTATTATTATTATACTTTGTGGGTAGAATATTTATATCCTTTTTATTTTATTCCTCATGATATTTGGTGGCATCTTCAACTACCTTATTTTTCTATCCTTCCTCTTCATTATCTATTTTTTCTATTTTTCTTCATGTTCTTTTTTTTCTTTTTTTCTAAGGTCTTAGATAATTTTTAATTCACCATAGTGTCTTATTTAACTATATTATTGATAGCATCTTCCTCAAAACTATTATTCATAGATTATTCCATCAAAAATTAGTAATAATAATAGGTGTTTGATAAATGTAGAAGGTAGAGAACACACAAGAAGTTAACGTGCATATGAAGTCAAGGGTATAACATGTAATTATTATCATCAAGATAAAGGGTGAAAAATATAGGTGATAAGATAAAACTTTAGATTAAATGACATTATGTGGAATAAATACCAAAAATAAAGGATAAAAAATCTAGGAGGTTGATCTACATTAATTGTTGTTAGCATTGAGTGGCTCAAGGAGTTACATAACCATATAAAGGATATGAGTGGGAGGGATTGAGTCATTACCTAGGCCATGATACCTATAAAACATTTCAAACATGAGGCATAATGCATCTAGGATAAAAATCACATGTAGATGAACTAAGGGGAAAAACCTGATGAAATGATAGTTTTAAACATGGGAATTGAACTAGCTAGTGACATATTCATACCTATATATATGGGAAGTTGGCCCATGACAATGATTTATAAAAAAAATATTTCTGAAGGATATTGCTGATAATAAAGGGGTATGAATAAAGATATAGAAGGTTGAAGCATAGTAATTTTGAGGAGAGTTTGAGAGGCTCAAAGGGAAGAAAAGGAAATAGGCCAAAGGGACAAATTTTGAATACTAAAGGAAAAAAAATCCTAATGTTGAAAATATGGGGGTCCCACATAGGTTTATTTTATTGTGGGTTGTTTAAATAAATTAAGGAGGATATGATGTTGATTCCCACTCTCTTTGGAAATCATATAGAAATGAAGGACATAGAAGTAGTAAGAATAAAATTAAGAAGACAATCAAGTTAATGTAATAATTGAGTTAGTTATTACTCAAATAGGGGTTGGTGGCATCAATAAAGTGTGGATGGGTAGAGTGTATGAAGTGTAGAAGAAGACATGTCCATTCTATGGAATATCTATTCATGAAGCTAACCTAGAGGATGATGAAATGGGTCAAAGATTGAAAGTGTGAATCTATGCTAATGAAAACTAGTAGTACCATGAGTGGAGTGTGAAAAACATATGTTCACATGGAGGATTAAGGTTATTCAAGGATAAAATTATATGGTGAGTCATGGTGAGGAAATAATAAGACTCCACACTAATACCCCAAGTAAGGTTTACCTAGACTCACCCAAAACTAAGGAGAAGTCCCTAGGGGAAGGGTAGATATGAAAATACATACCTCCCCCACTAGAAGGATCAATCCATCTAGAAAACTATACTAAATTCTTGAGGGTACTCTAGGTGAATATTTTAAGAGAGAAAAGTATGGTAAAAAATAAATGGGTGTGTTAACTCCACAAACCTAGCTTGTGATAACCTTGGTTGAATAACATCATATAGGGGAGAGCATGAAGGAAAATCAATCTGGAGGTGTATGAATAATTTTTTGTGTTATAGATGCCATTTTAGAATGGTGCATAGAGGAAGGTTTTCATGAGATAAAACTAAATAAGTAGGTTGTAAGATAAGGTTGGACAACCCTTAGGAATAAGTTGAAGTGAAACTAGGAAAGTAACTATCACATCATCACTAAGGGAAGAAAGACCTTCAAAACATATAATACATAGTTTTATGCTATGGATGAAGATGCAAGTAGGTGGAAGAGATTTAGTCAATAAGGAGAGATTGGTAAGAGAGCCAATAGATAGTATAGGAAATTAGGAAAAGGTGCACAAGTTTTTAATTCCACAAGGAATAATTAAAAGTGACTCATGATAAGCCACACATAATTAGCCTATAATAAAATTATAGATCTAGAGGAATTAGTTTTTTATGGTGAAACTTTGAAATAATATGGATAACAATAGTAAATAATCAAGAGTTGGATAGATTATCTAGGGATGGGAAACTTTTGTAGTGTGGGGTGATTTTAAGGGTGACTAAATAAGGATAAACTTGAGGATTGAAAGAGATATAAACACAAAGAGAGATTAAGATGAAATAACTACCTAATAAAACTACTATTAGAATGTATAGGGATAAAACTAGTTATTAGATAGATAATAACAATCTGCAATACTTAAGTGCACATAAATTGTGGGTTGCAATTCTAAGTAGTCATGTATGAATGAGCCCAATTTTTAATGAAAAATGTTTTTTGATTTAAAACTAGGTTTATTGTTATGTAATGATATATGTCACTTTTCATTTTAATATATCATTATTTCCATAACATGTTGAGGAATATTAACTAGTTATACTTAGTGATGCACCATAAAAAATGGATTATAAAATTAAGTGTAAGAATACCAACTTTATAGAATATAATTAATTGATAATATTATTAATATAATGTGTAGAATGGTAAAATTCCCATTATTTAAAAGATAATAAAGAATATTATAATTTAATCCCATTTTACATAAGATAATAATGGGCATGCACATATTCTACACAAGATAAGAATATTGGATACTTTGTAAGAGGCGAACATTCTTATTTTAATAACTTGTATAATGAACAACTACCCAATCTATACTTTAAATTATTAATATCTTGTGTAGAATGGGATTGTGTCTATTATTTAGAAGATATAAAATAAAATTATCAATTAAGCCCATTTTACACAAGAAAAGAATGGGCATTTGCACATTATACATAAGATAAGAATATTGACTAATTTTTAAGAGGCCAACATTCTTATCTTAATGACTGTAGATTGTGAAGTTGTCCAATCTCTACTTTAGATCCAATATCTATATCTTATGCTAAATAGGATTAATTAATAATATTTTTAATAATGATATCATGTAGAATGGGCAATTACCAATTCTTCATAATATATTAATAATATTATAAATTATGCTTAATTTACATAAGATAAGATTGGGCATGTTCCCATTCTACATAATATAATAGGCACATGCCCATTATTATCTTTTGAATAATGGGAAATGTATGAAATTAGAAATTCATCATGTCTATAAATCAATTTTGGCTTGAAAAATATAGAGCATACCTACATGTTTTATTGGAAATACATTTTTTAAGTAGGGGAATGACCAATATGGTGATCCTCTAGACTCAATTAGGGGATAAATTGTCAAAACACACCATGATAGGAAGGGTTCCAAATCCTATAATATAACATAATCATGCAACAAACCTAAAATATTCCTATATTTAATATTCACTCTATTTTAATAATAAGAAAGTAAATCTAATCTAGTTTGCACCAAAGCTTGTGGCACAAACTGGGGGTTAAAAATAAAACAAACTAAAATAAACATGCATAGAAGATATATACTCATGTCAATGTATGTAGAATATTAATGAATGGGAGAGAAGACCAACTACATTATCTATCTACTCTTACAAAGGAGAAATAAAGTTAGGAATACTTACCTTTGAAGACAAATCCATTGAGCCTCAATCTCTCCCTTGGTCAAGGTGCTTCACAAGAGATTATTGTGGCATGTAAGGATAAAAAATACAAATCATCTCTAGGATACACACCCTAGTTATGCATCCAAAATACTTCTCCATAAGATAAGATCTGTATCTCCAAATAAACTATGGAACCCTAAGATTTTTTCTTCAAGTAGAATAGTCAATAAGCATATGTTCATTTATACTTAGTCTTATTTGATTCTCTATTTTAAAATGGTTTAAAAATAAATTATATATATAGGTGGATATTTCACTAAATATTTCTAAATATGTCATCTATACAGGGTCGACCTAGTTGATCTTGTATATTTTTTGAAGATAAATCACTAGGTCCTGAGCTAGGTTGTCCAAGGGGATAACACAAATCCAAGTGAAAAATATCCATAAAAAATACAAGGTCAACCCATTAAACCCTATTTAATAATTAGAGGCTAAAAATTGTACAATAGTCGACCCATTTGACCTAGTATAATCAACTAGTGAAAGGGGGTCAAGATAAAAAAAGGAGGATAAGGATATGATAAATGACTGGAATGGGTACAATAAAGAAGAAGAATTTTATGGTAAATGGTTTTAGGTGATAAGTGTGTATATGTCAAGTGGAAAAATTGAAAACAATCTTATGAATCACCATTGGTCTGCCCAATCTTTTCATAGTGCACCCCTTAAGAAGTATACTCAAAGAGATTGAGACTCGATGGGTTCTTACAAGATACAAAGTGTTAGTAATCAATAAAAATTGGAAATATTATGTGTATACATATGCCCCACTTGAAGCTCATCATGTGTCACTAAGGTGAAATAGGAGATGGTGCTTTGAGAAAGAACATAAGAACACATAATTTTGATGCTAAGTAAAGTGTAGTAAGCAAAAAGTAATATAAATGAAAGGATAGAATTGAAAAACACATACCTTTACTTAGCTTAACATTGTAGATAAATAAGTAGAATACAAGAGATGTAAAGGTGTCCAATGTGAAGAACATGAGGTAAACCTATATAAGTTAGTGAAAAAAATAGCCAAAAATTGAAAGCTTTTAGAAGATAGGCATATGGTAGTGAAAAACGAGTTAGTAGAGACAAAGATATGAGGGATTTATAAAAATTGGAAAATTTAGATTGTTAAGGTAAGGATAGAATATTGAAGGAAAATGAATGAAAAAATGATGGCAAAAGAATGGAAAATGAATGACAAATGAGTGTAAATTAATGACAAATGATTGTATAACACATTAAGTCATGTTTGAAAGCATGTAAAATAGAAATGGCAAAAAGGAATGTAGAATATACTAAATCATGTTAGGAAGTATGCAAAACATAAATGACAAATGAAGTATTGATACAAGAAAATGTGAACAAAGATATGTAAGTGACAAGTAACTCCATGTAAGATAAGTATGTCAAATGAAGGTGAATAAAGTATAAATAAGTGAAGATTAAATGTAAGTCAAAATTTAAGACAAACATGAAGAAGGAATATATAAATATAAACTTGTAATAATGGAAAATTCCATATATAAGATAAGTGAAGTCCACAAAAATCAAACAAGAACCTGATGGATAAATGAAAATCAGAAAGCTCTAAAGGATGAAGACTCAAACTTAGTGCTTGTTTTAAGATGCAATGTAAGAAAACACAACCACCTAATGACATGACTAGTATGACAATGAGATGGTGTGGAAAACCAATGGTGTAAGGGTGTAATCCATAGTTACTCAAACATGTTGTTTTGATTTAAGGATAGATAAAAATGAAACAAAGTAATACTAGCATGTTTTTAAAAGGTGAAGAAGAATGAATACTAGAAGAGGGAAACCAGATTTAGAATAACAATTTGCCTATCAAGGGGGGAGATGAAATAGGTGGAGGGGAGAGTTAAGGACAAACCAAGGTAGAGGAACTCTTTATCAAAGTCAAGACACTCAAATTAGGTTTGTCAAAATAAGAGGACTTTCAACCTTAAGGACTATGAAGAACTTATCATAGCCACATAAGTCTTATGCCAATAAATTTAGTATAAATATCATACCATGAAGGCTATATGGATGAAAAGTAAAATATAACTACCTTCCTACAACATGTTCCCCATTCCTTGGGACCCCTTATAGAGTCATCGATCTATTGTGAAGATTGGGTACTTTCATGAGAAAGTAGGTAGAACCATAGAGTTTGTTGAAATATCCTATTCTAATCTAGTAGCCTACCTTACTCCAAATACCTTAGCTCTAAGTGAAGACAACTATATAGTTTGAGCTTCGATTAGAGATAATAAATGTGTTTATAATCACATCTTTTGGTGTGATGTTAACTTTTAAGATTTTTATGTTGCATTTTATATATCATTTATTTTTGTTTCAAATGATTTATATTTAAATTTATTTATGGATTTTTCTATTCCTCCTCCATATGGATTTGGAAAACCAAACATGAGTGCTAAAAATGACTTTCATTTGAATACTTGGAACATGGATTCTAAGAGAGAGAACTTCAAAGAGCATGGGGTCTAAGATTTTTGTAAATCTATGTGAAATAAAAGTTTTATCTTGAATTCAACCTTGTTTTATCCAATGTAAAGTGAAATAAAAGGGAAATCAAGAGGAATGACATATAGAACAATTTGAACTACTTTAAATTGAAAAAAATGTGACAAAGGTCAAAAAGAGATACAATGATAGTAAAGTGTGATTCCTTATCATAAGAATGATTAAAATGGAGGAAAAAATGTTATAATAGATTGTTTACAAATTCTATCTACCAAAAGAAGAAAAAGATAAAGTTGAGAATAAGAATCAGTAATATGATCTTATAAAAGGAATGAAAATATGGTAATTTAATGAGGAGGGTCGGGTCCTATCCATAGTCTCATATTGCAACTCACAAAAGAGAAACACATGAGGGTGCCAAAAAGAAACATTTGAAATAATAAATTAAGAAAAAAAATCAAAGGTGGTATTTTGTGAGGAGGGTTAGGTCCTATCCATGGTCTTACAAATAAATACACAAAATAAAAACTAAATGGGTGAAAAAGGTGAATAAGAGAAAAAATAATCATAAAGCTACTATGGCAAAAAAAAATAAAAAGATAAAAATAAAAGAAATATATGAGGATAAAAATGAAAGAAAATTCCAAATGTGATGTGTAAGAAAACCAAAGAATGTACAGGAAGATAATGATGCTTATAAAGAGAAAGTAAGAGAAAGAAAGTTCATATAAATAAAGAAACATGAGAGAGAAAGAATAAGGAAGATATATGCTAACATCTATATCAAAAATGAGTATGTGAAATACAATTCTATAAGTCTCAATAGGTTTATTGAAGTTAAAATTGTTTGTTATTATGTATTGTAGAATAAGAGTGGGTATCGTAAGATGCTTGAAAAGGTAAGTGGATTGAGGTAACATTGAACTATTAAAATGGTTTATATTTGGTTGGTAGGTGCATTTAGAGATACACAAATGTGTTAGTTTCTTATATTTTAAGGATGTTGAATGTGATGTATGATGGGTAGGAGAGGTATGAGGTAAAGGAGGTAAAGGAGGACCATGTATGATATGATTTGGAGTAGGCATTTTAACTAAGTACTCCTTTGGTTCATGTGGCCTAAGATTTTTAGGTTCAATGGATGCAATGATGTGTTTAAAATTATTCATGTTAGCTATCCTGTCTTTATTGATGTAGGAAGAAGGAAAACATTTTGTTTGAATAAAATTAGTGGATGAAGTGTAGGTATGGGATGATTTTTATTGATCATTACATAGTTGATTTTGATATGAGTGTGGTTCTTGAGATTGAATTTGAGAGGCTTGAAGATAGTCTTGATAATGTTGTTTTATGATAATATAAAGATAAAAACGTGGATCAAACAAGGAAGAAATAATAAATTGGTGAAGATCATGACAAAACTCATTGGAATGACCTATAGTAGCATGCCACTAACAAAACTTGTTAGAATTTTGCCATTTTGGAGAAGGTTTATAAGGATCAATTTTCAAGGGTTAGAGGGTGGAAATTTGTTTTTAAGTGTTTCTAGACTCAAGGGTGGGTGGGTTAGGTTAAAATTGGTTGAATTGGATGTTCCATTTTTATGTTGGGGAGACTTTTATGAATCAATGTTATTATAAAATGATTGGAAATTTTCTTTATTAGTTGTTTGAGATGGTTTAAATTGAGTCATAAGAAAGTCTTTTCTTTTTTCTTGGTCTAAGGCTTCCTCTAAAGCTTTAGGAGAAAAGATTCAAATTTTTTATTGAAGGGGAGGTTTAAAAGAAGTGAAAAATAGTTTTAAAAGAGTGTCATCATTTATGTTATGGTCCACTTTATTAGTGAGATACTTCCATCATTTGATGAAAGTATGATTAGATTCATTATGAAGTTATTTGGCATTTATAAAATGGCTAAAGTAATTTTCAAGAATATCATCATGTTGAAATTCCTTTAGTAGACCATTGACTAAATCCTCTAGTTGTGAGATGGAATGTCTAAGAAATTGGTTATACCATTAAATGCATCAACAACAAAGGTTTTGGCTAAGAGCTTGGTTGCAGTAAAGGTGTTATTTTAGACCCATTCCTTATAGAGATTATCAAAAGAATTAAGAAAGATAGTAGGGTCTTTAGTCCCATTTTATGTCATAGTTGGAGAAATTTTTCAAATATATATGGTTTAAATTAATTGAGATAAAGGTTTATTTTGAAGAATTTGAAGAATTTTTAATTCATTTGATGTTGAGGGTTGATATTACCATTAGAATCTATAAGAGGAGGGATAGAATTTTGATTTGGTTGAGACATGATGACTTGAGGTGGTTAACTAGTCATGTGTAGTAAATGTTGTTTCATGTTCATCATTTGAGATTTATTGGTTTTTTTCATGATGTTAATTTAATGTATGAATTATGAAATAAGTTGAGTTATATCAATAGGTGGGTTTGAAGGTGGGGTATTAGTATTGTTATGAAGAGTATTGGTGTTGATAGGAAGAGGATTCTTTGTAGGTAGATGATTCCCAACATTAGTGTTAGTTGTCTAAAGTGTGGTAGAAGAATATGGAAGATTGGTAAATCCATAATTATTGGTAGGAGTGTGAATAATATTATCATCAAGGTTTTGGAATAATTAGGAACCATCTAGATTATAAATTTGAGTGGTTTCAACCATGTTAAATTTGGAAGTGATAATACTAGGTTCTCTTGCTATGGGTGTAACAAGAGGATTATGAACATTGGTTGTAATAAGTGGTACATAATGTGAGGTTCCAACATTTGATGTAGATGGGTTGATGAGTTTATGATTTTTAGGTTTGGAAGGTGTAACATAGGTATAAGGTATATGATTGTCATGGTTTGGGATTTGTCTAATAGGATTCTATAGATCTACTATACAATATGAGATAAATTGATATTGAGAATATTTTTATGAAGAGCTACACCATAAAGAGTTGTATTCTATGGTGGATAAGTGAGGTAGGAGAGAACAACCCTGGAATGGGTTGATAGTATCAAGAATTTTTTAATAAGAGGCTTCATGATGTCAAGTAAAAGTGGATATCAAAAGTATAGAAGGAAAAAAGGGATATAATTGGCCAAGAAGAGGGACAAGATCATTCTATAGTGAAATTTATAGGGTCAAAAGTGTAGACCTAATATGCTAAAAAATGTACAAGGTTGGTAGTGTTGACCTATTAGGCTTAAAAAATGGACAGGGTTAGCAGTGTAAACCTAATAGGCTAAAAAAATGTATAGGGTCAGCAGTGTCAACCCAATAGGCCAAAAATAATACAGGATTTGTAGTGTCGACCCACTAGGTTGAAATAGGAAATTTTTTTCAAGTACTTTTGAGAGAAAAAATGAAAGGAAACAAATAATCAATTAGATCAATGAGGTTGACCCAATTGAGGCACACAAAATAAAACCTTTCACCAATGCTAGCTAATGCAAGTTTTTACAATACAAAATAAAATTAAATAAAGAGAAAGAAATCAAACTTGAAAAATAAAATCTAACTAGTTTGTCAACCTAAATTGAATTTAGATTATTAGAATATAGTTTTTAAATGTGATGGAAAGTTTGATATAAGTAAAGAACTAAAAGGCAATCTAAGGATGGTTTCAGGTAGTTTGGGTTGAAAGGGATTTGTAATGGTAATGATATAGGTTTGGTATTAGGTCCTACCCTCTCACTTCACACACCAAAATGATAACAGTGCCAGGTGCTTAGCCATAATATACCATTAACCACACTTTATATTTGACCAAAATATCAAGTTGGCTTTCCCCTTGGTGATGAAATCCAAGTAGGTTGGCCTTAGGTAGACAAATGTTAAAGTTATTATTTAAATTTTGTGGTTTTTCATGTATGCATAAAATAGAAAATAGTGACACTAAATGGTTAATTAAAACCCACCTAATTAAGCTATGTAATCTATTTTAAGCATGCAAACAATAAGAAAAGAAAGTGTGAACTAATTATTAGCATATAATGTTATTTTCAAATTTGAAACAAGGTAAAATTTTGATATAGTCAACAATGTATGCAAAAAGTATAGAGTAAGGTCAAAAGGGTCAAACCTATACTATGAAATCAAGGTTTAAAAATGAATAAGTTTGGTAGAGTCAACCCAATTACCCAGACAACACATAGAACACAAAATTGGGTCATTAAGGTTAATCTAGTTGACTGTGCAAGGGCAATTTTAAATATTTCAAAATATAAAATGAAAGACTATAAAGAAAGAGATAGAGAGATAAAAAAGGAACCTTGGTGGATCAGAGATGTAGAGAATGAATATTGTTGTTTAAGAACCTTGATATATGCTTACAAATTCTAGTAATTGGGTCGACTGGGTCAATCAAGATTTGTATAAACCTGATGTTGAGTGATTGAAAATGTATATGTTTGATTGGGTAGTCTAGACTATATGTCTAAAAGTTTGAAAAACTATACTAGGTTGACAAGGTTGATCCAATAGCTTGTACCTAAAATCCTATGAACAAAAGTTAGAACTAGGTCGATTAATTTGATCCAGTATGAAAAATATATGATAAAAATAATGATGAAAGAATGAAAGAAAGAAATAAGGTAAACAAATCCTACAAGGGTTAGTTCATGTTGAGTTCACCAAAATGTATGTAATCAAAAATGCATTATGTCGATAAATCAATCCTAGCTTAGAGAAGATAGAGCATACCTACACTTTCAAGTGGGAATACATTTGTTGAGTGGGTGAATGACTGATATGGGGATCTGCTAGACCAAATTAGGGGATCACTTTCCATAACACACCATGATAGGAAGGGTTATAAATCCTATAGTATAACACAACTATGTAACAACCCTAAAAGAGTCATAGGTTTAATGTTCACTCTATTCTAATAATAAGAAAGTAAATCTAATCTATTACACACTAAAGATTGTGGCACAAACTAGGAGTTAGAAATAAAATAAACTAAACTAAACATGCATAGAAGACATATACTTACATCAATGTATATGGAATCCTAATGCATGGGAGATAATCACAACTATATTATATAACTACTCTTACAAAGGAGAAATAAAGTTAGGAATACTTATCTTTAAATATAAACCCATCAAGTGTCTATCTCTCCTTTAGCCAAGGTTATTCAAAATATATTGTTATGGAATATAAGGATAACAAAGAAAAATTAGCTCTAGGATACACACCCTGTCTATGCATCCAAAAGACTTCTGCACAAGGCAAGATTTGTATCTTCAAAGAAAGTATGGAATCCTAAGATTTATTACTCAAGTAAAATGTTCAATAAGAAGATGTTCATTTAAACTTATTCTTATTCACTTCTCTATTTTCAAATAGCTGGAAATGAACTTGTATATAGGTGGATCTTGCCCTAAATCCTTCTGAATATGTCAATTATACAGGGTTGACCCAATTGACCCTATATGTTTTTGGGAGATAAATCACTAGGTCCTGAGCTAGGTCAGCCAAAAGGCTAACAAAACTACAAGTGAAAATATCCCTAAATAGTATGGGGTTGACCCAATCAACCCTATATAATAATCAGAGGCTAAAAATTGTACATGTTTAATCGAGTTGACCTTGTATAGTCAATTGGTGAAAGGGGGTCAAGGTAAAAAAAAAGAGGATAAGGATATGACAAATGACTAGAATGGGTACAATAGAGAAGAATAATCTTAGGTTAAATAGTTCTAGGATATAAGTGTGTATATGGCAAGTGGAAAAATGGACAATAATCTTATAAAACACCAATGATTTGTCCAGCCCTTAAGGCATGCACTTAGAGAGATTGAGACTCGATGGGTTCTTACAACATACAAAGTGTCAATAATCGATAAAAGTTGAAAATATTATTTTTATATAAGAAATGTTTTCCCACTCTACACAACATAAAAATATTATAAATTAAACCCATTATACACATTGATAGGATCAATATATGTTGACATAACTTTACACTAAGTCTGAGTTAATAGTTAAAATTCTTTGTTTACATGAAAACTATGTTAAACATTTAATTCAAAGTTTGATGCTCTAGATGATACTGATGTCATAAGATAATTATAATTCATTAATTAAATAATCTATTTCCTAAAGTAAACATAAGTGAATAAAACATCAATAATTTATACCATATATAGTGATAAATAACTCAATTTTTATTAATTTATAACCATTGAGAATAAAAATTATGCATCAAAATATATTATAAATTTGGGATATACTTACCTCATTTTACTATATTACATTCAAATCATAAATAAACCCATCTCTTCATTCTGAATATCCATCTCTATGCCTTCTATGAGATTCCTCAAGATGTAGAAAAAACTTGGAGTGACTTATATAGTTTTTGGATAACATGATATAATCATGTTAATCTATGTGTTCCTTATATGTTTAAAACTCTAATGAAGAATCCCACCTACATCATCTCTAGATGTAACCTTTATCTCATCCTTGAGATAACCAAAATAAATAATCTTATTAAATTTATGTACTTGTACCTAGCATAAAAAAAGTGTTTTTATAGTAACTTAGCCTAAAAGGATTTCCAATTGGTCATGTATGCATTGTACCATTGTGCTTTCTATTCTAACTAAATATTCTCTCATACCAAGTTAGTGATGTCATTTGATGGGGGCTAAGTGTCAATTAGTTTTTATAAAATCTAGACATTTATGGCCCCTTGATTAAGTATTATTAAACATAAGTAAACATATCACACATGATGCATACAAATATTCAAGACTTCAAATATATTTATCATTAATATACTCAAATTGGTTATAAAAGGTAACTCATAATGTAGTATTCATGTATAGATATCTCATATTAAAATATTAGAAAGGATGATTTCTATACAATACAATAATCCAATAGTCACATAATTTATGCATGTCTATCTTCTTTGTGTGGCTCGATTATATGTCATGATGCGTCATATGTTTTATGATATATGTCTATGTTTGATTGATCTATAAAAATGGTGATACTTGGTACACAATCTGGTCTCAAAATATTTCCATTTAATGAGGTATCCATTTGCCCAATGTGTATTTTACTATAACAAAAGATTTTTTCAAACTAATATGATGATGTCATTTGGTGGATCTTGATTATTAACCATATTTTAAAAATTCTTCATTTTAATGGTAGCTTGTTCCAATTTTTTTATAAATTATTTAATATCCATATATACTCATCTAGTTTGATGATGATGTAGTCCCATTGTTATTGTCTAATGCATAATTAGTTACTTAAATATAGTAACCATTTTCTTTCCCCTCTAATAGGGTATTTTTTGATGTTGTATTATGTGTTGGCTTGATTCATTTCTTTCTCAATATCATCTAGACTTTTATTTTGCATTTGTGTTGTTGTTGGCCATCGTAAAGTGAATAAAAATTAAGTAGTGGCATTTGAAATAAATTTTGGAAGGGAATATATATTTATTTTGATTTTATTTTGATGTCGGCCATTATTTTCCAATGGTTTTATGATTTGTTAAAATTTAAAATCTTCCATGATGGTTTCATAGATGGGTTGATTATTAGCCTATATAACAACCCCACTAGGTTTTACTAGAATATTGCAGATGCATATTCAACATATAAATTTCACCACAAGAAATCCTAACTAGTGATCTTTAACTAACTATATTATTTTGGTTAACCAAAAATGTTTTACCTAATCCACTTAGCTAAGTAACACCATGAACATATATAAAAATCATGAACAATACTAAATAACCATAAATACTGCATCACATCATAAATGAAATAATTCAAATTTACCCATAACTGATTCAATAAAATAGCCTCTGTTGTAAGAGTATAATGAATAAATATTACAATTTTTAGCAATGCATAAAATATCTAAAAAGATAAAATATGCTACAAAACTTCTCCAATCAGAGTTTCCATAACTCAAGAGTCTCAACAACTCAAGTATGAATATGTAAACTCAAGTGTAGTCTCAAGTATAATACTCCAGCTGGGAGGGAGAACATCATTTGAGAACTTTTACACACCAATCATGAACCATAAATCCCCTATGCTATCTACCAAATAAGGGGATGCCCCTCCCTTCATGGATGGGTAGATAATGATGGCACAGGAATCTAGAGTAAAAAAATAGAACCTGTGTGTTGAATATATCTAATATATAATATATACCATAAATAAATCTATTCTAATATGATATCACACAAATATGAAAACTATATCAACATATGAAATGATAGTGTTGATCAAACATTACTTTGGGAGAAAATTACAACAATAAATTATCTTTAGGATCAGTCAAATTCATACACACTACTTGATCGTATTACCCCTTATCTTGCATTGGTGGTGCTAATTAATCTAGTGAAATTTATCCACTCCTTAATTAATGTCATGAATGCAAAATTCAGTAAAATAAATAATAATAAAAAAACCAATAGATTCATTCATAATATTTCACTTTAGCAAATCAAAATTATGCTAAGACCATAAATATCACAAACATTCATTTAGTCCATCAAATGAAGTGAATTGAATCCATAAATATATTTTATTAAAAATAATAAATAGAATCCAAAAATATTTGTCAATATAACTTGCCATCTATGTAATGATTATCTAGACCGCTAGTTGATTTAACCACTAAGAAACTTATAATATTATTTTTCCATGAAATAGTATTATAATCCTAGATAAATATTTCATTCGTATTCCACATGTAACAATAACTAGTCTAAAACATCACAAATGTTTTATATTAAACTCATAAATACAACATTCTAATGCTTTTATACTACCCAAATATAAACAAGTTGTTATTATTATAACATAACTCTATGTATTAATAAATATTTATATATTAATTCATACATACAAATACTTTGTTTATATAGTATACTACTAAGATGATATCCATTTTCATTCACCTTAGAGTTTACTGTATATGTGAAGCATATAGTCAGTTCATAAATAAAGGCCCCATAACCTTTTTTATTAAACCAAGAAATTCCATATGCCCATGATAAATAAACACACAAAATTCAATAAATCAAACTCAATTACTCCATCATTCATAAAAAAATATTTAACCTATTAAATCCAAACATTCATTCAAGTTTGCTAGTTAAATATAGTTCAAATGAGAAAATAGAAGAACATAGTCACTTTTACCCATCTCAGGTATTGTTTAATAAAATAATCAATAGTACACAGTTAAATACCCTACTTGGGTATGGTTTGTAACATGACTGAACAAAATAACTACAACACATAATCGAATAAAAAACACAATTATGCAAATGAACCTATGTACCTAGTCTCCCTATGAGCTAAGCAACACTTACATAGCTCATCCATAAATAAAAATACATAACCAAACACAAAGTTCTTAATCATAATAAATAACTAAAATTTTCCTTAAATATTTTAACATTTTATCGGTATAAATACATTCATCAAGATAAATGCAAACCCTATAGTCATATTTTTTCATCTACTCGTATTTAGGTTACCCAATAAGACTATGTATAAAGTTCCCAATTCTGCATAATAATCATTATGAATAATATAATATTTCAAAACCTTAGTTTTTAAACTATAATTTATGCCTAGTTCATATAATTTCATTTTAATATAATTAAAATAAGACCCATCAAATCCATATCCTCCAATTGTCCAAATGACAACTTCATCTTTTAAAATGTAACACACAATCACATTAAATTTTGACTATCATTTACATGTAATCATTATGAATAATGTAGTATCTAAAAATCTAGTTTAGTGTTTAAACTGTAATTTATGCCTAGTCTATATAATTTCATTTTAATCTAATTCAAATAAGACCCATTTACTATATATCCTCCAATTTTCCAAACAACAACTTCATCTTTTAAAATGTAACACATACAATCACATTAAATTTTGACTATCACATAACAAAGTTTGACTATAGATCATAGATATACACACACATAGTCACATAATTAAATATTTTCAAATCATCAAACAAGTACACACACACACACACACACACACACACACACACACACACACATTAATGTATACTCAAGTATATATTTGTGTATATATATTCATAATCCTAGAAAACTCATATTTTTAACACATAAGTATGATTTGGTTTAACATTAGAATGATCATACATGCATCAAATTTCAAATCTATATTTCAATACACCCAAATACATATATAAAAATCTTATTAGAAATAACAATTCGAGTCATATTATTTATATACCCATCTAAATATTTAACTTAAAATTGAATATGGATTTATGAATAACTAGAGAAGTATAATGAATATCTCTATTAAAAACCAAATAAAAATCATGGACAAATTTTATAACTCTACCCTACCCTACTTAGGTTACCCCAGTTTGAATGTGGGGTTCTATGGAGGCCGATCCTTCCAGAGAGCTCCACAAACAACCCAATTTTTCTATGAATCAAACAAATAAACCAATTACCCACACATTCAAAGAAACCCTTTCAATATTTCACTCAAAAATTGAATTACAAAACCAACCTGGTAAACCCTTGAATGTCAGTGAAATCTAAGCCAAATCCTTCTTTTTTGCACTTATTCACCTATTTTCCACCTTCTATCTTCTCCTCTCAATATGTCATGATATATCCCATTCATATCCCCCATTATCCTCTTTCACTTCTTTTCCATCAACCTAATTGCCTTCCACTTCTCCACCCTCTTTGATTGATTAAAATTGCTTAAGAATATGCATACCCATATAGCTCAACCAACTCACAATCTACCTCCATAAAAAAACAATGAACCCCATAATTTTCTCCCAAATGTTACTTAATGAAATTCAATGGATGATTAGTAACCTAATAATCTCAATGCTTCTCTCCACTCACTAATTAATCATATATATTCTTTATAAAATTGACATGATAATGATTTAACCAATCCATCATAGACCATCTAAATCCCATAATCCCCATGTTTTATTCCATGTAAATACTATTAACTAGTCGATGACTAATGTATTCCCATGCAATGACTAAACACAATAATGATTATATAACTTGGTAATTCAACTAGGTATATTTAGACTATAGTTTAATGTTGAAATGTTATCCACTAACATATATAGAAATAACAATGATTTCATAAAATCACTTAAATCATTAACATTAATATATTCATTTAATAAAATAATTAATCAAAAATAATATATTTTTAAAATAATGATTTTATATTTTAACATTATGATATAATATCGTAACACTAATATTTAATTATTATTATCTAAATAGTATAGATCAAGTAATGATTATGGAATTTGTCACAACATCATTAAAAAATTCACTCATTTATCCAAACAAGATGAGCTATGGAAGATCAAAAAATTAGTAAAATCACTCAAATAACTAAAATGATCATCATCGGTAATCAAGATTAAACCATAAATCATAATAGAAATCACATAAAGGAAAATTACAAAAAACATGCTATAATATCTTTATCAAATATTTCATTATGAAATAAGATATATTAAGTGGTGTGTGTAAGTGTTTCTAGATTCATTCTCTGTCATCTCCCAATGTCTCCATCTAGACCACCCTCTTTGATAATGCTCTCCCTCCATCATGATCTCAAGGAAGAATCTATCTTGCATCCACCTCATACCAATAAAGTTAGTTATCTTTAAACATCATTATATCCATAAAAATGCATTATAATAATCAAACATGATGACAATATACTAAATGTAAAATTACTACTAACTCATAACAAACTAGTCATGTAATTTAAGCAACAAAAAAACTCCCATAATTAACATATGTCATCAATCTTAATCAAATATTAGTTAATCAACTAATCAAACACAATAATACATGGATTAAATAGGTTATTTATATGAGATAAAAATTGGGATGTGACATCCTTCCCCCTAAAGCTGGTCATCTTCCCAATGACATTTATTCAAACATAAGTTATGAGTTATAAACATTGTTTATCAAAAAATAATATAATATGAAGTATCAAATCAAACAAACAAATGTGAAAATAGATAGTAAAACACATCATAGTCCTCATAACTGTAACTATACTTAGATCATTTGTCTCACATGACCTTGCACTATGACACTTATCTATTACGTAAATAGAATTTGTGAGTGTTAATTATTCTTATTGGTTTTACCATGACTACCCTGGGATTCAAAATCTGTAAAGCATTCCAATAAAACACATGTGAAGGATCAACTATATACTTTTTAAAATAAGACACATGGAATACATTATAAAAAAGAGTTAGATTTGGTTTAAATGAAAGCCTATATGCTATAGGGTTGACCACTTCCAAAACCTCAAAGGGTCCCACATATCTTGGTGACCGTTTTATTAAATTCCCAAATTTAATTAATATTTTTTTAGGCTTAACTCACATAAACACTTTATCCCCAATAGAAAAATTCCTAGATATTCTCTTTAGATTAGTGTAACTTTTTTGTCTATCATTAGCCTTGGTCAACTTCTACCTAATTGTCTCGACTTTCTCTTATTTTTTTGAAATCATATTAGGTCTAAAGAATACCCTATCTTCCAACCTAACCCAACTAATTAGTGATCTACACCTCCTTTTGTACAATGCCTCAAATAAAGCCATCTTTAATGCTGATTGGTATGAGTTTTTGTAAGCAAACTCAACCAATGGAAGTTACCCCTCTTACTTATATTTATAATCTATAAAATACATATGAATGATATCTTCTAAAATTTGATTAACTCACTCTATCTATCCATCATTTTTTGGGTGATATGTAGTGTTGACATTAAACTATGTACCTAGAGATGAATTTAGAGTGAACCAAAACTTAGAAGTTATCCTCAGATCTGAATATGAAATTATCTTCTCTAGAAAACCATGAAACTAATACACTTCATGAATCTCTTCACAAACATAGGTGCATCACCATTCAAGTTACCTGGTATAAAGTGAGCTACCTTGGTTAGTTTTTCAACTACTACCAAGATCATGTCATGCCTATTCTATGATAATGAAAACCTTGGACAAAGTTAATATTGATAACCTATCACTTCCATTATAGTATTTCATGTGGATACAACAATCTAGCCAAATGCACAAGTTTAAATTTCATGCACCTATGTTTTAGACAATGGGACTTGAAATCTGTTACATCTCTTTTAATTCCTTTCTATAAATAGAGTGGTCTCAGCTTAGTCATGAGCTTGGTTACTCTAGGATGTCCTAAATATGAGGCATTATGGAATTCCTTTAGCACTATGATCCTCATATTTTATTTATCAAGTACATGCATCCTATATTTTTACCATAAAATACCATCATTATCTATTTTAAAGCCCTTAAAATTTGGATTCTTAGCATTCTCAGATAATTCTTTGCTATCTTGATCATAGAATTCATTTCATGGTGAGATTTTAATCACTTGATCTTTGATATTAATCTTAATAATATCCATAACTAATTTTCACATTCTATGGCTTAAGGTATCAACTAATCTATTCTCCTTGCCTTTGATATAGTTAATATCAAAATCATAGTTAGATAATAACTCTAACCATCATCTTTGATGAGAATTTAGATTTATTTGTGTGAATATATATTTGAGTCCTAATTTATCAGTCTTGAGATCAAATGGTGTTTCCAACAAATAATGCTTACAAACTTGAAAAGCATGCACAATTACCACAAGTTATAGGTCATGAGGGGTATAATTCACCTCATATGGATAGTTTCCTAGACTCATAAGCTACCACTGAACCATCCTACATAAGAAATCCTCCAAGTCCATCCCTAGATGCATTAGTGATCACTAATAATTGACCATTAGGATCAAGAACTTTTAACACTAGTGCTAAAGTAAGATTCCTTTTTAATTCTTGAAAGGCTACCTCACATTTATCTAACCAGATGCAACTTTTATTCTTCTATTAAAGAGAGGTAATCATATCATCTATCTATGAATTTTTTTGAATGAATTTCCTATAATATCCCATTAATACCAAGAAGCTTTTTACCTCGTGCACATTATTTGGTGCCATCCACTCCATTATGGCTCTTATATTTATTATATCTACTAAAATACCATCCATATAGATAATGTGTCCTAGATATTATACTTTCTTTTAGAAAAATGCACACCTAGATAAATTGCTATATAATTTATGCTTATGCAAACATTGCAAAATTAATTCCATATGTTGTAAGTGTTCTTCCTCATCCTTGAATAAATGAGTATGTCGTCAATAAAAACCAACATGAGATGATATATGTAATCTCTAAACACACTATTCATAAAATTCATAAATGTTGATAGAGCATTTATCAATTCAAATAGTAATACTATGAACTCATAGTGCCCATATCAAGTCCTAAATGTTGTTTTCAAGATATCCTCTTCACATATCTTCAATTAGTGATACCTTTCTCTAAGATCAATCTTATAAATAATTATAGCTCCTCACATTTGATCAAATAGATCATCAATGCATGGAAATAGATATCTATTCTTGATCATTGCTTTATCCGATAAACTATATTCTATACACAGGAATAAAATGCCATCCTTATTCTTAATAAATACATCTAGAGAACCCCATGGTGACACACTTAGTAAAATAAGACCTTTTGATAACAACTCATGATTTTTTGCCTTTAACTCAACTAATTTAGTGGTTGTCATTCAATACAATGCCTTAGATTTTATTTCTAATTTAGGTGTGATATCAATCAATAAATCAAACTCACACTTAGGTGGTAATCTTGGTAATTATTTTGGAAACACATCATGGAATTTTATCAGAAAAGGATAATATTTGATAGATAGTTCCTTAAATTCTTCCATCTCATTTATCTTAAAGATAAATGCTTGGCATCCCTTATTTTTAGCTTTCTTGAGTTGAACTGTAGAAATATGCCTTATCTTTAACTCTCTTCTCTCACCCTAAAATTGTATCTAATTTTTTAAATCATCTTGAAACTAAACCTTCTTTAAAAATAGTCAACCTTGGATTTATACTTTTTAATTCAATTAACTCCTAGGATTGCATCATAGGATCCCAATGGTGATTCATAAATATCTACTACTATAGTAAACTCAAGTAATCTAATCTCTACTTCAAATAGACACTTGTAAAATTTGACCTTTGACTCATTCCCATATTTTACCAACTATGCATTTGCCATTACTCTAGCTTTTCTAGATAATTTACTAAGCATTATATGAGAAATGAAACATTCTGTAACACCTTATCAATTAAAATAGAATCTATATGATCAAATAAAATACCTGATAGTTCTGTGGGTGAAGCTTGATACTTGGCCTATTGATTGTCAATAGTTATAAGAATATGCTAAGAATATGCTACTAAAACATACCTTTCTAAGATGTTGAACCCTTATTATTCAATTTATCTTGAGGACATTATTGAGGAAAATGGTCACCTCCAAAAATGAAACAACCTCCAGCTAGTCCTTTCTTCTTAAATTATTCTCAATTAAAACCATTACCAATTTTCTTATTCCCTGAAGCACTATTGGACTTGGTATTATAGTAATTGAATTGACCCTTGGAATATTTGCTTCTATACTTCCATTTATTCTTCTTGAAAGTTGTTTTATAACTTCCAAATTTATTTGTGAACTTATCTCTGACTTGGGCAAGATATTTTATTTTTTTCTTGCTTGACCACCTTATCAAACACTTGATCCATGGTAGATGGAACATGAATATTAAATTCATATCCTATTTTGGGTTCTAATCCCATGATGAATTTCTTGATTCTAAACATCTCATCTACCTAATACTGAGGTACATACATAAAAATCCTAGTGAATTTCTCCTAGTATTCATTCACTGACAAATCCACTTGCTTAAGATTACAAAAATTGATAACATTTTAGTTGAAGAATAGTTGTGGAATCCATGGTGACCTATAAAATGTCACAAACTATTCCCAAGTGGTGGTGGTTGAGTCAAGGTTCATATTGAGTTTATTATTTTACCACCAAGTCATTGCTTCACCAAAAAGCTAATAATCTCCTCAAACTACTTTTGTGACTTTGGAATAATTTTGAATCTCAAAATAATTTCAATTTATATTAGCCATGCATCATCTCCATCCCCTAATATAGTTCCATTAAATTTGGGTAGTGTTGATGCTTCAAAATGTACCACAGGTGATCTTTAATGTTGATGAACACTTCTCATTTTAGGATTTGAAAAATCCAAGGCATGAGTTGTAGTTTGTGACAATTCAGTGATGTATGTGGTGGAATAGAAGAAGAATATGGGAACTATCTATAATATTTGTTTAGTTTAGTGGTTGGGAACCAATAGGGTCTAAATCTTTAGATCTTTATGAATTTTCTGATTTCCAAACTAATCTAAATGAGTATTAACAATGATCTTTAAACTAAAGTGAGTTGATTAAAAAAAGGAAAATGGAAGGGTAAGGTAGAAAGGAAATGTGATTGCAAATTCTCACCTCAAATATTATGACAAAATTATAATTACTTTGAGCACACATGAACCAATTTATGTTACAAAATAGCATGAACTCATATTACATCACAAATCAAGAAAAAATTGGAAAAAATATAAAAATTATAAATAAGAATATGTTTACTTTAAATGTTTGTTGTTGTGGTCTGAATAACCTAAGCACATCCAAATGCAGAGTAAAATAAAATGAAGTATACTTGAGATATTTATATTTAATCTATAATTATCACAAATCAACAACCCTATGATAGAGAATGTGACTTAAAGTATGAATAATCCTTCAAACTTAAGATTAACACATGCAATTGAGAGACAACATTGACATTTAACAAACTATCAAGATAATCTTTTTAGAATTCCTTAGTTATCTTAAATTTTCTTGGTATACAATTTCTCAAAAGCTTTCTCCTTTACAAAATGGTAACCCCCTACCCATTTATAGGAAACATAGGTAGTTCATTGGTTTACCTTCTCAAAATATCCACATGTAGGATAAGGATAGTTATCCTTAATATAAAGATTACAATGTATATGCTCTACTACATCAAAATTGACAAAAGGAAACCATATATGCTAACAAGCTAAAATATATTTGTTACAAAGGGATATTATTTTACAAATTACATTGGTAGTGGGCCCATCGATTAGCCATATCTAAGGAAGTCTTTCAATTTGGTGTATTACTCTTTGATTAGCTCAAAATCCACTGCAGGCTTCATTAGATAATCCTCCTCTTGATTTTTTAATGTGTCAAATTCCTTGTCACTCGTAGCCATGAGTTACTTGATTCATTGTGATTCCATGATTTGCTTCCCTAAAGTAAGAATGGTGTCAAGGATATTCTTATTATCCTTGGTAGAATGACCTTGATTTTCCTTAATGCCTTAGACGTGGACACCAACTCTCTACTTGAATTCTCCATCATTGATTAGGTCTATAACAGTGGTTTGAGAAGGGTTATCTAGAAGGCTCCCTAAAATTTTCTCCATTTTGGTTACCAATTCATTATATTCCTTGATGAAGTTATCAATATTGGTACACCAGGTGATCAAATCTTCTTACTTATCCATCAAAACTACCATGAGGATATCTAAATGTCTAAGCTTCATGATCTTGAAGTCCAAGGCCTACTTTGTCCTATGCACCTTGATGAGTTTTATCATTTGAGCTTGAGAATCTTACAATTGGGTGATTAATTCTTGTACCATCTCAGTTTGATGGTTTAAAGCACTTAATCTAAGCCTGATTTTCTTTAAATTCTCAAATGTATCCAACAAATATTTATTCTGCACTTGTAATATGTCCTCAAGAAATGAGAGTAGAGCTTGAGCCTGTAAATCTTGCTTCTCTTTCTCCATGTTAAGGATCCTTTGATTCATTCCTTGGATTTTGGCCACAATCATTGTTGATTGTGATAAAACTAAACTAGCTACATCTTTTTGATGGATGGGATGTTCTCCTACTTCCTACCCTTGAATAGGAGTTAATCCCATAAAAGGTTCTACCTTTTAAAAAATGAATTCCTCAGTGCCAATGGTGGCCTTATTTATCACTATTCTCTCTAAACTTGATGCATCTGGATTGAAATACACTATTGTGTTAGACTCCTTGAATTGTGGTTGCTCGGTAACTTCCAAATTTGAACTCCCAAAGGCCTCTAGGGTGTCAATTCTCTAGCTTCCTTTATTATGAAGGATTTAGATCCTTCTCTCTTCCCATCTATTTATAATGTCATAGATCCATCACTTAACATTATCCTACACATATATACCAACTCAGGTTAAGGACCACAATGGAGAGAGAGATGGGATTTTTTATAACTTCCTATAAACAAAACAATCAAGAATGGTTGGTCCATAAATAGAATTTTCATCAATGAAGAGGTTAACTTCACTAGTAGGGTGAGTGAAGGTTAACCTAGGATTATTTTTAGGAGCCAGGGGAACCAAGGCCAATTTTACTTGTCTCTTTCCTACATCTAGTGGGATCAAATCCTTTATTACTATATCAAAGGGATCCTCCTCCCTATGGGAACCATAGGCAACTATAATGTCAAAAAGGACACTCTCCACTATTTTCCCTACCTTTAGGGAAATCATGCTAATGATTTCAACTAGAGAAGGAGGCCTCTATGGGGATGCCTAAGGTTGAGGACCTTTTCTAGGTCTATGCTTTATCCTTAGCTCCTTAGCCACAACTTTACCCTTTCCTTTTATATCCTAAAGTTTCCCAACCTAGGTTTGATTTACCAATTCTACTTATTGAGGCTCAAAAGATTATCCTCCAATAGGCGGCTCTTGATGAGTAGTCCAAGATGGTCCTATAAATAAGTGATAATGTAAGGGATGTAGTTTACATCTCTCTCTTGATGGTTTATTATCTTTGACTAGCCTATGTGCCAACTAGATATTGTAGCCTTTGATCCTAGGTAGGACCTCTTCAAAGTTATTTGCCTTTGTTTAAATACCATCTCCCACCCTTGGTTGATGTTTGTATTCAATATTTGGGAAATTTTTATCTCAGATGTGGTTGGTAACTCTATTATTGGGGTCCCTCATCTTAAGGTCATCTATATGGAAATAAAAAGAATTTATGTGGATCACCATAATTTCTAGTTGCTTTCAATCCTTGATCATAATCCTACCAGTGTCCAGTGAAAAGGTGTATAGCTAAGCTTTATTATTTTTATTGTATATCCCATTCACACCTTGAATGATTTGATAGGCAATCTCTTTCTCTACAATCTTACTAGGTACATAAATGGGCAATTGGTAGGGTTGAATCATGATGCCTTCTATTCTTATTATAGTGCAATTTAAATAGAACCATATATCCCCGATAGCTTTTACTTGTTTTTTGATTTGAGGGTGGAGTCTTGGCATAGGGACACCAATGATTGCCTCATATATATCTATGAAAACACCATCATAGATAAATTTCATGTGGTTCCTATATTTGTATATATGCAATTTAGAGTAGTGGTGAGAGATAGTGGTCCTACCATCAGGGGACCAATTTTTGATGCCAGGGAAATCTATAGAGGCCAAAAGTGAATCCAAAAGGTAGGAAATCATAAATAATTACTTGGAGGTCCTTATATTGATGGCTATGAATTGTTTGTCCAAGAAAAATCTTATTAGGTCTCTAATTAGAGGGGTTAAATTCCATTCCAACATGCAGTGAACATAAGATACCCAGACCTTGCTCACATAAGTAGTGGAAGGGGTACCAAAGGCTCTATTAAGTAAGTTAATATCTATGCTAATGTCCTCCCTAAATTATAAAATAATAATCCCACCATTATGGGACATAAAAACATGAGAGACTTTGATTAACCAAGGTGTGAGGACTTAATCTAGGTTTTGTGTGTTTGTCCACTCTCTCAAGGATGGGCGATCAATATGAGGCAAGAGGAGTTTGTAATAAGTTTTGAAGGATATAGGGGTGATGCATGAACTATTATTAGTTATTCCCTCTTTAATGATCCATTCTTCATCTGTTCTAGAATCAATGAAAATAAGAGCAAAGAGGTTGATACAATACATCACCTCTAGTTTGGATGCAATATGGTGGAGGCCTACTAGTTAAATTGAAACTAGGTCATTGTATCTATAGTGAATAGCAGCATTCCTCTTTTATTGATAAGAAATTATTTTAAATTCCTAGAAAAATAAGAATATCTCAGACCAATTCTTGATTCCATGGACATTTAGGGCTGTCAGGTCTAGCTTTATTTATTTGAAGATCCTACCCTCACTATCTAAATTTAGATAAAGTTATACTTATATTTTCATATGTTGCCTACCTACCACCATTGATGACACTAAATTAAATTTTAAAGGTCACCAAAGGTTTCACTATGGTACTTACTTCAAGGTTTGGTTACACTATTCTGATTGCTTTGTGACCAATTGAGCCAAGTCAGGTCTTCTCTATAGAAGGTTTAGGGTTTTTGAGATTTAATGGTGGAAATATCTAGATTTGATATCTTATACATGCCTTAGATTTTATGAGACCTTATTCTCATGCCTTCTTCACTTTCATGGAAATTTTCATAAATGCTTGTTAGAGACTGGCCATTGGATTTCAAAATGTTTCTTTATTTTTCTCCAATAATCCAAATCTAAGTTCTTGTGTTTTTATTAGTGCCTTGATATTTAAGTTCATGAATCTGCCACTTGGCACCCTGAAAAATCTTCCCCATGCTACTTACTCTTTCTAGTTTCTATCTTGATCATGTGTTATCATGTGTTGAACTCATGGGGATTTTGAAAAGTATTCAAGATTGATGCACCATTAGATAAAATCTAGTGAGTGAGTGATCACCATTGATTTTTTTAAGGTCCAAGTAATTTAATTGAGCATATTTATTGAATGGATCTTGTTAGATTTTCATCCTTTGAATGGTAAGTTGCCACACATCCTCCTCATGGGGCTCTATGTACCTATGTCAATTACCCTAGCCATGGGTAATCCACATGTCATGTTTATGAAGCCTTTGAAAATTCTTCAATCTCAACACACTATTGGATCAAATCCAATGAGTGAACAATCACCATTGGATCCTACAAGATGCACACCATTTAATCCATTTTATGACTATTTAAATTTAGACTTAAAATGATATTCCTAAAGTCTTTTTATGTTAAGAAACACAAATTAACTTAGGTTAAGGCATTTTATGCTAAGTCTTTCTATGTAAAAATACTCCCTTTGCTTAGGCTTTGAAAATTTGTCTAGGTTAAATTTGATGGGATTGATAATGTCAACTATGTCCTTGTAGACATCAAATGATGGGAGTGATCTTGTCAAATTTAAGACAATATAATTACTTTCTTCCAATGATTGAGTGACACACATCAGGATCTCAAGAATTCATGGGCCTTTGGGGTCGATGCGAACCATCAAATCAAATTTCCTGAGGTAGTGAGGACTTTTGGATTATAAGTCAAGTGCTTGATAGCAATTGGTCTCCCTTTTGGTGTTGGTTTTGGTTTACACTATTGGATCAAAATATCTAATTGAATATGAGGCATTGGATCTAAAAAAGTGCATGAGATTCAAGTTAAGGCTTGATATGTATAAAGTTTTAGACTAAGGTTTCAACCTTTAAAATTTTGTTCATGATTTCAAATACAAAGATATTTAAACTTTAATAAGAACCTAGTTAATCCAAAAGGGCTCTTAGGTCTTAAAGGGGAAAATAAGAGGTCCAAGTCTTAATTTTATATTAGTTTTTGGTCATGTTAAAAAACATAATAAAAGATTGATATAAAGTTAGACTTAGATTTTCTATAACTGAAAGGAAATATAATTTCCTACTAAACTTTTCCTATGGATGTTTGAATTCAAACCCCTAGGGTTTACTAATTAGGAACCCTAGCTTTCTCCATAGAACCTACAACTAATCACCTCAAATAAAATCATTAGCAACATTATTCCATGAAAAAAAATCACAACCAAATAAATTGAGGCTCATGTTTTTTAATTGAATTGCCTTTAAATTTCAAGAGAGAATAACCCTTTCACATTCAATCTAGAACATAGATGTTTTGAAACATTCACAAGGGTCGCCTTTTAGGAAAAGAAAAAAAATGGGGGGGGGGTATGTTGGTCTCAACAAATGGTGACTCACAGGGGGAATATAGTAATATGTTCAAACCCAGGGCTCTGGTTTAGACTTGTACATAAGTTTTTAATCCCATTTTGACATACACCATTTCTTGAGTCAATTATTGATTGAAACAAACCTCTCATGCATAAAATTTTAACCTTGATATTAAAATAAAAACATGCAATATATGACTTGATTCCACTTACTATTTGTCATGAGACTTCAATAAATAATGTCTAGATTCATATCCTTTTTTCAATTACATTTGAATTTAAACATATTTAAATATTATCTTAAGAAGAATTGCTCTTAATTTAGGGAAGGCTTAGGCATTGATCTACTACTATCAAGGCATCTATATCCCTAACATAGATACCTTTGGCTCTAATCATAGCTTTGATCCACTACCATCTAGGCATCCATAGCCCTGATGGAGATTGCTTGAATAACCTCTGACTTTGCATCTTTTTATTTAGCATTAAGTCTTTCTCTTTTTTTTTAAATGTTGGGAGCCAAGATAACTAGGTTTAAGGATTTGGTCAAATGTCCTAACCTTAAGATACTCTCCTTTAGTTGAAAATTTAATCCTAGACAAGGATGTGTTTTAATTATAATCATGAATGTGAATTAACAAATTGAATTCACATTATACACATATGATTCTTCTTAGAACCAAGCTTTGATTCAAAATAATTTTTGAATATTTTTGGGACATTTATCTCTTATAATTATCTATATCAGTGCCCTTGGTTACATCATGATGCTTTATTACCACCTCATGTTCACTTTTGCAAGATTCCTACTCACACCTTTTGAGAAATTCTAAACAAAGATAATATATAAGACTTTACTATAAATAAAGAACACCACCAAGTATAAAATATGAAACGCAAAAAAATAATCAAACAACAAAAATAGAAAAGTACAAGCAAACAAATATATACAAGCCTCATAAGAAAAAACAAAGCAAGAAAGGAAACTAACTAGCCTACCTAATCTAACCTTAATAATCTTACAGATTTATTCCATAAAGACCCTTGGTGGGGCAATATCAAAGTAATGCTTGAGGTATTTCCCATTGGTGGGAAAATTAAACTCTGATCCTTGAAGATCATTTAACTTGAAAGTGTTGTTACCTAATATTTATACAATTTGGTATAGTCCAATCCATAAGGGAGTGAACTTGCCATGTTTACCTTTAGGATTTGATGCCTTGTCCCGGAGGAGGACTAGGTCTCCCTACCTAAAAAACTTCACTTTAGACCTTTTATAAAACCATATTTTCATGGTTGATTGGTTCCTAATGAAGTCTACAAATGCCTTTTCCCTAGCATCTTCTATTTGAATGATGTCTAATAGTCTGGAATTAGCAAGTTCCTAGCTATCCTATATGTATTATTACATGAATGTGAATGTAGGAAAATTTAAGGTGATGGGAAAGATAGGCTCCTAACCATATACAAACAAAAATGGTGAATCCTTGAGGGCTTATTTGAACATGATTCTATCTACCCATAATGCAAACTTAAAGAGTTCATGCCATGATCTAGGTTTATCTTCAACAGACTTTTTGATGGCTTTCATCAGGTTTTTATTTATCGATTCAAAAACACCATTTCCATGAGGATAATGATTGGATGAAAAATTGAGTGTAATGCCTTGGTCATAAGCCCATTTTATCATTTCAATGGATATAAAGGTAGATCCATTGTCACAAACTAAGGAAACTAGGGTTCCAAATCTAGTAGAAATATTTTCTTTTAAGAAATTAATCACCTCTTCTATTCTACATTTTTTAGTGGCTACTACCTTAGTCCACCTAGTGCAATAGTCTATAGTAGTTAGGACATATTTATGACCTTTAAAATAATTTGGGTTCATCACTCCTAAAAAGTCAAATCCCCATTGTGCAAAAGGTTTGTCTACCATAACAGGTTATAAAGGCATGCTTGGCTTTGGCTCTTTTATGCTAAAGATCTAACATGAATGACACTCCCTCACATGTTTGTATGCATCTTTGAAAAGTGTGGGGTAATAATACATAGCCTAGATAATTTTTTGGGTTATGGTTATCCATAAAGGATGTCCATTACCCAAATTATCATGAAAAGTAGACATGATTTGAGAGGCCTCTTCTTTCGATCCACATCTTAAGTAGATCCCTTCAAAGTTATTCCTATAAATGACTCCAAATTTGATGAGGTAATGGGAAGATTTTAGCCTTAAATATTTCTTTGTTCTCTAGTTATTCCTAGGGGACAATTGAATTTGATAAGAAGATGCATTAAATAGTCATACCATTCATTGGGTTGAAAGTTCTATTGATCCACTTGTATGACATGGAGCTTGGGGTCAATATTGGCAATCATTTGAACTAAGCCTTGATATTTCACTAATTTGGATATTTTAATCTCTATATCATATTCTTATAGGATTTACATCCACTTGCCTATTTTTTCCCCAAGCTCATTCTGACTTAACATAAGCTTTGTGCCTAGGTCAGGTAAAATGGCATGCACCTTGTTTCTAAGGAGGTAATGTCTAAACTTTCTTACTACCTTTACCAAGGCATAGTCTTACTTATCAATGATGGAATATTTCACCCCTACATTTTTTAAGTTCATGCTCATGAAGGCTATAGGGTGGTCATTCCCATCAACCTTTTGAGTTAATATAATAGCCATGGTATGGTCATAATCAAATGAATATAAGAAAAACTCCTTTGAAAAGTTAGGAATTATCAAGACTGGGGCTTGACTGATTGCTCTTTTAATGTCAACAAATGCTTTCTTGGATTCTTCATTATAAGAAATTTTAGCATCTTTCTTAAACATATCATTCAAAGGTTTGAAAATCTCAACAAAGCATAAAATGAACTTCCTCATGAAGTCAATCTTGCCAAAGAATGACTTTAGTTCTTTTCAGCTCTTGGGCAGCCCAATTTTAGAAATGGCCTCCACTCTATCAACATCTACTGAAATCCCATCTTTGGTAATGACATGCCCAAAAATATTTCCTTTAGTGACATACAATATTATTTTCTTGGGGTTAAGAGATACACCATACTTCCTACATCTATCAAATACTTGTCTCAAATGCATGAAATGTTCTTTGCTATTCTTAGAGAATATTATGAGATCATCCATATATATGATCATTTGTTTTATCAATAGACCTTGGAAAGCATGGTCCATGGCACTATGAAAAGTTACCCCTAGATTAATTAATCCAAAAGGCATTATTTTATAATCATATGTTCCCCATTTAGTATTAAAATCTATTTTCATTCTATCTTCTGAAGTAACAAGCACCTGGTTATATCTAGAAAATCCATCTAAAATTGACATCATGGAAGATCCTAAAATAGATTTCATAACTTGGTCTAAATAAGGTAAGGGGTAATTGTCCTCTTTAGATGCTTTATTTATATTTCTAAAATCTATGCATAATCTTATTTCCCCATTCTATTTTCTGACTAAGACTAGGTTTGCAACTCAAGTGGAATGCCTAATAGGAAACATGAACCTTGCATCTAGTAGTTTATTGACCTCCTTAAATATCATGAGTTCTAAAATAGGTTTAACTAGTCTTTGCTTCTATCTAAAGGGTTTGTAACCCTCTTGGAGAGGTATAGTATGAGTAATAACCTTTGGGTCAAATATTTTTAGGTCTTCATAGGACCAAACAATTACATCTTTGTATTTTGTAAGCAGCTCTCTAGCTTTGCTATTTTTCATTTTGGTGTAAGCCTTCCCTATATTCACCACTTGGGGTTGATCATGTGGGCCAAGGTTCAATGCATGATAGTCCTTACTGCTTACCTTAGGTTGCATAGGTGATTAAAAAATATTGTCAAGATCAAATATCCTTTCCAATGAGATCATGCCTTTAGGTATCTTATTATCACTTAGTTGGATGATTTTACCATTAAGTCCTCTCTCAATAAAAGTTTCATCAACTTCATCAATAATGTGAGCTTTAAAGGATCTAAAATTAGTTAAGAAATCCATAATTTATTGATCATCATTGAAAACTTGGAAGTGATTTATGTTATCAATGACTAAGGGACATGGTACAAGCTCAATACTAGGGTTACAAGAATCATGATTAAGAATGAGGTTAGCTAAAATATAGGAAATTTCATTAGCAACTTTGTTTTCTTCCTTGGGGACAGACAATATATTGAAGGTATCAAAATATCCCACCAAGTCCTAAAATCTGAATTTGTACCTCTTAAGGTAAGATAGCTTGCACTGGTACTTGATCCTTACTTGTATAACTACAAGTTTGAATTTCTCCATAAACAAGGAGTTCATCGACCTTGTGTTTGATGGAAAGCTATAATCCTAGGGTGAGAGCCTCATACTCAACCAAATTATTGTTGTAAGGGAATTGTAACCTATAAGATGTATCATATTATTTTTTTAAGGGTCTGTTAATACAATAACTAGCCCTGATCCTAATTTGCATTTGGAGCCATCAACATATAACTTCCACAAGCTAGGAATTTGAGGAGAGCTCTTGGAACTATGTTCCTTTGTAGTTTCTAAACTGAAAACTTCTAGATCAGAATCTAGGAAGTTTACCCTTTCATTGACAATAATGTATTCTATTCTCATGTGTTTCATTTTGGGTTTCCTTTCTACTCTTATCTGATTTGTCACACCTTTCCAAGGTAGCCACAAGTGTGATAAATTAGTAGACATGTAACCATTTAAGGCCTTAGTCCATTCTCTACTCAAGAGCAATCCATAAGTATTAGGAATATCCACTACTTATATGTCAATGAATTGCTAAACTCTAGGTTTATTGACTAGCTGCATACACATTTCATAACTCCCCAATGACCTTGACTCTTGAATTATCCAATTGAGTAACCACACTATTAGAATTGATTGGTGTTAACCCAATTTGTTCACATATCCCAATAGGCATGATGTTGGTGGAGGATTTTAAATCTAAAAGATAATTATGGAGATTCTTCCTAAATATCCTAACTATAAGCAAGAAGGGTGGGGACTCTACTTTGTTTACTTGCATAATTACATTAGCACTATCACTTTTAGAGGGATTCCTAGGTTTCTTGGACAATGATTTTAAAAGTAAATCTCTTTGTTCTATAATTTGAGTCAGGTCATTTAGAGTGATGTTGGATTTAATATTTTTCATTTCTTCCACAATATTGTAATCAATTTTACTTGAAGGATCAATGGTAGGTTTGGAAAAGATTCCTTTGGGAGGTTCAATATTATTCCTTGATACAATGTCTATAGGGGTCCCATAGTTGTTAGGTGGAGTAGAAGTGGTTAATGGATATTTTTTCTCCCTATTTCTCAAAGGACATGTCTTCAAGAACTACTGGAATGCTTGAATCTCTTTAGGGATATTCTCAAGCTCATTATCTTCTTGAAAATGGAATTGAAAATTTTCTAACATATGCACTTGGTCAGATGGTTTAGATTCAAAAAGCCCTACAACAACATCTTTGTTTAGAACCATTTCAAATGTGTCAAGTTCCTCTTGAAAAGCTTCAAAGGCTTTACAAAATTCAATGCAATCAATCTCACCATGCTTGGAGGTAGCATGCACCCTACAATAGTCTGGTAAGGCAATATTAGTGAGGTTGATATCCATAGTCCTTTTTCTAGAGGAAGGATCATTAGCTCTATTATTATAGAAATGATCATTCTATAATCTATTTCTAGGCTTGTTAAACTTTTATAAAGTAAAGTTCCTTCCAGATTTATCATTAGCATTACCAACTGAATTTTATAATTGAAAAAAGTCTATGTTGAGCTTCTCAGAGCATTTTTAATATAGACACATTCTCATTCTTTAGAGTCTCAAATTTTTGACCTTGTCTATTATTAATACCATTAACAAGCACCAAAGCCTTCTGGTCATTGATATGAGATCCATTTGTATCTTGATGGCTCAAGAAAACTAGGTTCTGATTAGGGGTAGCATGGATGGTAGGTAATACATTCAAAGCAGGGAACTAGTTTAAAGATAGCATTTTTTTATTATTATTTGGGAAAAGGTTTAATGTAGGAATTTGAGGATTAACATTTGGGATAGAATAATAAATCTATCCTTGGGGCTACATTTGGTCATTAATAACCACTACTTTAGAATAAGCTTGAGCCAATGTGATGATAATTGGGATAGCTCTTTTAAGAAATATAAAAGTCATGGGGTCAATAACATCTTTGTAAACCTCCAGAGCCAAAGATTCATTGGGTTTATATGGATCCATGGTTTGACTAAACATCTTTTGAAACCTAGAATTAAAGGACCTAATAGGTTCACTTGTATCTCTCTTAATAGTTGTGAATTGATGATAGATGACATAGGGGTGTACGATCTTTCCAAATTGATCAATAAAGATAGTGTCAAAGTTATTCCATGAGATAATAAAATTATCAAGAAAATTAAGGAACCATTCATATGTAGCATCTTTGAATGTAAATGGGAACAAACTACATGATACATCTTCATGAATAATGTTTAATAATCTTAATATAGCTCTGAAAGATTTATCATGTTCCTCTGTAGTTGTAATACCTGTCTGTTGGACTAAATATTGTAAAATATTTTTTAGGATTACATGGTAAGTCATGAACCACACCTTGTATATTGATGGGGGAACTTCCAATCCATGCCATATTTGGATTAATATTGAACATAAGAATCCCTTGCAAGGGTGAATATGGTAGAGATTTAGAATGCCTACACCTTCCTCTAACTTTCTTTGTTCTTCAGTGGATTTCAAGATTGAGTAAGGGTTCTCTAGTCTCTAAATGTGATCTAGTCATGATATTTGGAAATTCTAACTTGAGGATTAAGGATCTTGTTTTAAATATGATGAGTAAATTTAGATCTTCATAGATAATCAACAATCAACTTGTATAGTAAGCTTATTTTTAAAGGATTTGCTCATAAGAGGACAAAAGACATTAATATTTGACTAAAAAAACTCAAAGATGTGCTAAATTATGCTAAGATGACTATTATTTGTAACTTATGACTCAAATAAACTTCTTATTGACAAACAATTGTCAAGTTTAACCAGAAAAGGTCATTCTAATTTCAAATACTAATGAATTCTTAGCACTAGAAGTTGTATTTACAAGAATTAAGCATATGTATTCAAACAATATCAATATTATCCTAATTAAACCCAAAGACTAGTATAAAACCATGAAGGTCATCAATCTTTACATAATTTATGCTAAAATAAGCACAAAAATGTAAAATATAAAGTGATCTTTGACCAAATACACCAAAACTAGAAAAGATATTTAAAGATTTATGGCCCTCCTTCGAGTGCCAGTGGAGCTTCCTGTTGATGCTTCAAAATGTACCACAGGTGCTCTTCAATGTTGATGAACACTTCTCATTTTAGGATTTGAAAAATCTGAGGCATGAGTTGTAGTTTGTGACAATTTGATGATGTCTATTGTGGAATAGAAGTAGAGTATGGGAACTGTCCACAATATTTATTTAGTTTAGTGGTTGGGAGCCACTAGGGTCTGAATCTTTAGATCTTTGTGAATTTTATGATTTATAAACTAATTGAAATGAGTATTAACAATTATATTTAAACTAAAGTTAGTCTTGATAAAAAATAATAAAAGGGAAGGGTAAGGTGGAAAGGAAATCTGATTGTAAATTATCACCTCAAATATTATGACAAAATTCTAATTACTTTGAGCACACATGAACCAATTTATGTTATAAAATTAAATGAACTCAGATTACATCACAAATCAATAAAAAATTAGAGGAAATATAAAAATTATAAGTAAGAACTAAGTTTAATTAAATTTTTACTATTGTGGTTTGAATAGCCTAAGCACATACAAATGCAGAGAAAAATAAAATGAAATATACTTGAGATATTTATAGTTGATCTAGCATTAACACAAATCAACAACCCTATGATAGAGAATGTGACTTAAATAATGAAGAATCCTTCAAACTTAAGACTACCACATGCAATTGAGAGACAACACTAACATTTAACAAACTATCAAGACAATATTTTTAGAATTCCTTAGTTATCTTAAATGTTCCTAGTATACAATTGCTCAAAATCTCTCTCCTTTACAAAATGGTAACCCCCTACTTATTTATAGGAAACATAGGTAGTTCACTAGTTTACCTTCTCAAAATATCCACATTCAAGATAAGGAAAATTATCCTTAATACAAAGACTACAATGTATATGACCTACTATGTCAAAATTAAAAAAAGGAAACCATATATGCTAATAGGCTAGAATATATTTGTTACAAAGGGATATTCTTTTACAAATTACATTGGTATTGGGCCCCTTGATTAGCCCTCTCTGAGGAAGTTTTTCACCTTGGTGTATTACTATTTGATTAGCTAAAAATACACTACAAGCTTCATTAAAAAATCCTCCTCTTGATTTACCAATGTGTCAAATTCCTTGTCACTCTTAGCCATGAGTTCCTTGATACATTATGCTTCCATAATTTGCTTTCCTAAAGTAAGGATGGTGTCAAGGATATTTTGATTATCCTTGGCAGAATGCCCTTGATTGTCCTTAATGCCTTGGATGTGGACACTAACTCTCTACTTGAATTTTCCATCATTGATTAGGTCCATAGCAGTGGTTTGAGAAGGGTTATACAATAGGCTCCCCAAAAGTTTTTCTACTCTAATTACCAAGTCCTTGTCTTCCTTGATGAAATTTTTGATATTGCTACACTAGGTGATTAAATCTTCTTGATTATCCATCAAAATTACCATGAGGATATCTAAATGTCTAAACTTGATGATCTTGAAGTCCAGGGCCTACTTTTTCCTATGCACCTTGATGATTTCTATCATCTAAGCTTAAGAATCCTACCATTGGGTGATTAAGGCTTGTGCCATCTCAACTTGATGGTTTAAATAACTTAATCTAACCCTGATGTTATTTATATTCTCAAATTTATTTAACTAATATTTATTTACCACTTGTAATATGTCCTCAAGAATTGAGAGTAGAACTTGAGCCTCCAAATCTTGCTTCTCTTTCTCCAATTTGAGGATCCTTTACTTCATTCCTTGGATTCTAGCCACAGTCATTGCTGATTGTGTTAACGACAAACTAGTTACATCTTCTTGATGGAAGGGATGTTATCCTATTGCTTCCACTTAAATAGGAGTTAAGCCCATAAAAGGTTCCACCTTTTGAAAAGTGAATTCCTTAGTGTTAATGGTGGCCTTCTTTGTTAGTATTCTCTCCAAACCTAATGTATCTTGATTGAAATGCATTATTGTGTCAGACTCCTTGAATTGTGGTTACTTGTGAACTTTCACATTTGAACTCCAAGAACCCCCTGGGGTGTCAATTATTTGGCTTTCTTTGTTATGAAGGATTTGGATCCTTCCTCAGCCTATCTATTTATAATGTCCTATATCCATGGCTTAACATTATCTTGCACATCTATGCCAACTCAAGTTAAGGCCCGTGATTGAGAGAGAGAGATGGGATTTTTTGTAACTTCCCATAAACAAACAATTTAGGAATGGATGGTCCATAAATAGGAATCTCATCAATGAAGAGGTTAAATTCACTAGTAGGGTGAGTGAAGGTTAACCTAGGCTTCTTTTTAGGTGCTAGGGGCACCAAGGCCAATTCTAATTGTCTCTTTTCTCCATCTAGTGGGATCAAATACTTTCTTACTATATCAAAGGGATCCTACTCCCTATCAAAACCATAAGTAGTTATAATGTCAATAAGGGCACTCTACACTATTTCTCCTACCTCTAGGGCAATCATGCTAATGATTTCCACAAGAGAAGGAGGCCTCTATGGGGATGCCTAGGGCTAAGGACATTCACTAAGTCTATACTCTATCCTTAACTCCTTAGCCACAACTTTACCCTTTCCTTTTATATCCTTAGGTTTCCAAACCTAGGGTTGCTTTGGTAATTCTACTCATTGAGGCTTAAAATATTATCCTCTAATAGGTGGCTCTTGATGAGTAGTCCTAGATGGTCTTGGAAATAAGTGATGATGCAAGAGATGAAATTGTCATCTCTCTCCTAAGGGTTTATTTTCTTTGACCAGCCTCTACTCCAAATGGATATTGTAGCCCTTGATCTTAGATAAGACCTCTTCAAAGTTCTTTGCCTTTATATAAATCCCATCTCCCACGCCTAGTTGATGTTTGTATTCAATCTTTGGGACATTTTTATCTTGGAGGATGTGGTTGGTCACTATATTATTGGGGTCCCACATCTTAATGTCATATATCTAGAAATCAAAAGAATTTCTATGGATCACCGTAATTTCTAGTTGTTTCTAATCCTTGATCATAATCCTACCAATGTCTAGTGGAAAGGGGTGTAGCTAAGATTTCTTATTTTTCTTGCATATCCCATCCACACCTTAAATGATTTAATAGGTAATGTCTTGCTTTGAAATATTACTATGGACATTAATGAGTAGTTAGTAGGGTTGAATCATGATTCCTTAAATTCTTATTATAGTGCAATCTGAATAGAACCATACATCTTCCATGACTTCTACTTGCTTTTTAATTTGAGGGTGGAGTCTTAGCATAGGGACACCAGTGATTTCCTCATAGATATTTGGGAAAACACCATCAAAAATAAATTGCATTTGGTTTCTATATTTTAATATATGTAATTTAGAGTAGTGGTGAGAGATAGTGGTCCTACCATCAGGGGACCAATTTTAGATGTCAATGAAATATACAAAGGCCAAAAGTGAATCCAAAAGGTAGGACATCATAAATAATATCTTGGAGGTCATTTTATTGATGGATATGAATTTTTTGGCCAAGAAAAATCTTATTAGGTCTCCAATGGGAGGGGTTAAATTTTGTTTTAGCATGCAATGAACATAAGATACCGAAACCTTGTTCACATAGGTAGTGGAAGGGGTAATAAAGGCTCTGTTCAGTAAGGTCATAGCTATCCTAATTCCCTCCCTAAATTTTATAATAGGAATTCCACCATCAGGGGACATAAAAACATAAGAGCCTTAGATTAACCAAGGTGTAAGGACTAAATCTAGGTTTTGGGTGTTTGCCCATTCTCTCAAGGATGAGAGATCAATATGAGGCAAGGGAAACTTGTAATAAGTCTTGAATGCCATAGGGGTGATGCATGAAAAATTATTATTGCTTCCCTATTGAATGATCCATTCCCCATCTATTCTATAATCAATAAAAATGGGAGAAAAGAGGTCGATACAATGCATTACCTCTAGTTTAGCTACAACATGGTGCATGCTTGCTAGCTAAATTGAAACTAGATCACTGTATCTCTAGTGAAAAATGGTATTCCTCTTTTCCTCTTGGGAAATTGGTTGTAATTCCTCCACAAGGAAGAATAACTTGGACCAATTCTTGATTCTATAGACATTTAGGGCTTTCAGGTCTAGGTCTATGTCTTTGAAGATCCTCCCCTCATTGTCTGAAGTTAGATAAAGTTCTAGTTCCATGTTTATTTATTTCTTGCCTACTGCCATTGATGACATCAAATTAGATTTTCAAGGTTGCCAAAGGTTTCACTAGGGTAATTTATTCAAGGTTTAATTGCACTATTCTAATTACTTTGTCACCAATTGAGATAAGTTAGGTCTTCTTTATACTGGGTTTAGAGTTTTTGAGCTTTAATGGTGGAAATATCTAGTTTCTAAATATTATACATGCATTATATTTTATGGGACCTTATTCTCATGCCTTCTTCTCTATCGAGCTTAGGAGATGTTTGATTTTGATTCTCCATGCTTAAGTGGAGCCTATGTGACATGGTTATATGACTTTGATGGCAATTTTCATAAATGCTAGTTAAAGACTAGCCATTAGATTTCAAAAGATTTATTTATTTCACTCTGATAATCCACATCCATGTTCATGTGTTCTTATTGGTCCCTTGATATTTAAGTTCATAACTATACCTCTTAGCACCCTAACAAATCTTCCCCATGCTACTTACTCTTGCTAGTTACTATCCCGACCATGTGTTAGCCACAAGTTAAACTTGTGGGGATTTTGAAAAGTCTTTAGGCTTGATGCACAATTGGATCAAATCTAGAAAATGAGTGATCACTATTGATTTTTATAAGGTCTAAGTCATTTAATTGAGCATCTTTATTAAATAGGTCCAATCATATTTTTATCCTTTGAATGACAAACTACCAGGCATCTTCCTTGTAGGGATCTATGTACCTCTATAGATTACCCTAGATGTGGGTATGCCACATGTCAAGTTTTCAAAGCCTTTTAAAAGTCTTCAGGATTAATGCACTATTAGATCAAATCCAATGAGTGAGCAATCACCATTGGATCTTGTAAGTTGCACAACTTTTAATCAGTTCCATAACTATTTAAATTTAGATTTAAAATGATGTTTGTAAAGTCCTTTTATATTAAGAAACACAAATTAAATTATGTTAAGGAATTTTATTCTAAGTCTTTCTACATAAAATTTTTAGGAATTCCTTTAAAAGGGTCTTTAAAAATGCCCCCTTTGCTTAGGCTTTGAAAATTTGTCTAGGTTAAATTTAATGGGCTTGATAACATCAACTAGATCCTTGTGGATGTAAAATGATGGGAGTGAGGTTATAAAATTTAATACAATATAATTGATTTGTTCTAATGACTGAGTGACACACATTGGGATCTCAATATTTCCTAGGGCTTCAGGGTCGATGTGCACCATCAGATCAAATTCCCCAAGGTAGTGAGGACTGCCAGATCATAATTTGAGTGCTTGATAGTGATTAGTCTCCCTTTTGGTGTTAGATTTATTTTACACCATCAGATAAAAATATTTGATTGAATGCAAGGTGTTATATCTATAAAAGTGTGAAATCTTTAAGTTAAGGCCTGATATGTATAAAGGTTTAGACTAAGGTTTTGACCTTTAAAATTTTATTCATGCTTTCACACACCAAGATATTTAAACCTTAATAAAAACCTAGTTAATCCAAAAGGGTTCTTAAGTTTTAAATGGAAAAATAAGAGGTCCAAGTCCTTATTTTATATTAGTGTTTAGTCATGTTAAAAAACATAATCAAAGCTTAATATAAAGTTAGACTTAGAGTTTCTATAACCAAAAGGAAATGTAATTTCTTGCTAAAATATTTTTGTAGACATTTGAATTCAAACCCCTAGGGTTTACTACTTAAGAACCTTAGATTTCTCCATAAAAACTACAACTAATCACCTCAAAGATAATCATTAGCAACATTAATCCATGAAACACAATCAAAACTAGATACACTGAGGCTCATGTTTTTTAATTGAATTGCCTTTAAATTTCAAGAGAGAATAACCCTTTCACATTCAATCTAGAACACATATGTTTTGAAACATTCAAAAGAGTCCCCTTTTAGCAAAAGTAGAAAAATTGGGGGTATGTTGGTCTCAATAGGTAGATTCAATTTTTTCATGTCATGTGCAAACTTTGTAGCTACTCGAACTCTCTCATCTTATGACACCTCCTCATGCCTCTACTCTTGAAGATGTTCCTAGTCATTAGGATTTTATTTAGGTTCTTCTTAAGCATCATCCTCTTCATGTCCATGCACTTTTTATTCTAGGGCCATGATTTGGTCCTTAGTCTCTTTCATAGTTTCAAAGATTTGGTCCAACTTTGCATCTTGCTCAGCAACAAACTAATTTTGATCAACAAGGGGTGTAATATTCAAAGTAACATCACCTCCTGGTATATAATGAACCATTATTCTTCATGCATATAAAGAGAATAAGTTTTCATTAGCAGACACATTAAGTCCTAGAGTTTGAGTGTCAGCTTTGATACCATAAATTAATAACCCTACTGGGCTTTACCAAAATATTGCAATATTTTTTTTATAAGATTTAATTACACATATTAAAAATATAGATTTCACCACAAGAAATCCTAACTAGTGATCTATAACTAAATTTATTAATTTAGCTAACCAAAAAGGTTTTAGCTAATCCACTTAGCTAAATATCACCATGAACAAATATATAAATTATGAAAAATGCTAAATAATAATAAATGAAATAGTATAAATTTAGCCATAATTGATACAATAATACAACTTCTATTGTAAAAATATAATGAATAAATATTACAATTTTCATCAATACCTAAAAATCTCAAAAGATAAAACATGATATAAAGCTCCTCTGAGCAGAGTCTCCATGACTCAAGTATCAATATGTAATCTCAAGTGTAGTCTCAAGTATAGTACTCTAGCTAGGAGGGAGAGCATCATCTGAGCATTTTTTCACACCAACCATGGACCATAGATCCACCACACTATCTCCTAATCAAGGGGAAGGCCCTCCCTTAATAGATGGGTAGATAATGATGATGTGAGAATTCAAAGTAAAAAAACCAAAACCTATGTGTTGAATATATCTAATACATAATGTGTACCATAAATAAATATATTCTAATATGATATTACACAAATATGAAAACTATATCAACATATGAAATGACAATGTTTATCAAACATTACTCTGGCCAAAGTTTTCAATAATAAATGATCTATAGGATCATTCAAATTCATACACACCACTTGATCAGATTACCCCTTATCTTGAATTGATGGTGATAGTTAATCTAGTGGAATCTATTCACTACTTAATAATGGTCATGAATGCAAGATTTAGTAAAATAAATAATTAAAAAAAATCAATATATTCATTTATAATATTTCACTTTAGCTAATCAAAATTATGCTAAGAATAAAAATATTAAAAACATTTATTTTAGTCCGTAAAATGATGTGAATTGAATCCATACATCTATTTTATTACAAATAATAAATAAAATACAAAAATAGGCCTCAATATAAATACCATTCAGGTAATGATTATCTAGAGTGCTAGTTACTTTAACCACTAATAAAATTATAATATTATTTATCTATGAAATAATATTATAACACTGGATAAATAATTTATTCATATTCCACATATAATAATATCTAGTCTAAAACATCATAAATGTTTTATAATAAAATCATAAATACATCATTCTAATGTTTTTATACTACCCAAATATAAAAAAGCATCAATTATTCATTGTTATAATTAAAAAAAATTATAATACAATTGTATGCATTGATATGTATTTATATATTAATTCATACATACAAATACATTATACATACTTCATTTATTCAGTATACAACTAAGATGACATCCACTATCATTCACCTTAGAGTTTATTGTATACGTGAAGTATATAGTTAGTTCATAAACAAAGGCCCCATAATGTTTTTCATAAACCAAGAAATTCCATATGTCCATGATAAATAAACACAAAATTCAATAAATCAAAATCAATTACTCCATTATTCATGAAAACTATTTAACCATTTAAATCCAAAAAATCATTCAAATTTTCCAATTAAATATAGTTTGAATGAGCAAATAGAAGCACATAATCACTTTTACCCATCTTGCGTATTGTTTAATAAAACAATCAATAATACACATCCAAATACCCTACTTGGATATGGTTTATAATATCTTAGATTTTATCAAACAAAATAACTACAACACATAGCTGAATAAAACAATATGATTATTCAAATGAACCTATATACCTAATCTCCCTATGAGCTAAGCAACACTTAAATAGTCCATCCAAAAAAAACAATACACATACAAATGTAAAGTTCATAATCATAATGAATAGCTAAAATTCGCCTTAAATCCTTTAACAATTTATTGGTATAAATACTTTCATCAAGCTAAATACAAACCCTACACAATATTTCTTTCATCTACCCATATTTGGTCTACCCAAAGAGACTACGAAGAAAGTTCCCAATTTCTCATAATAGTCATTATTTCAAAACCTAGCTTAGTGTTTCACCTATAATTTATGCACAATCCATATAATTTCATTTGAATCTAATTCAAATAAGACCCATCAGAACAATATCCTCTAATTATCCAAACAAAAACTTCATCTTTTAAATTGTAACACATATAGTCATAAAAGCATGACTAGCATTTATAGGTAATTTTTTTGTGTGTGTATATGTATACACACACACACACATAAATATATGGAAAATTGTAAAACTTTGTTACATGATTATATATATATATATATATATATATATATATATATATATATATATATATATATATAGTCACATAGTTGATGATTTGACAAGCTTTAAATATGTGAATGTACACACACACACACACACACACACACACACACACACACACACACACACACACACACACACACACACACCCACACACACACACACACACACACACACACACACACACACACACACACACACACACATACATACACATATGCATTTATATATAATCAAAATTAATAGAATGTGTACTTAGGTATATATTTATGTTTATATATTCATAATCCAATAAAACCTTTATTTTTAACCCATAAGTCTTATTTGGTTTAATAGTTGAATGGTCATATAGGCAAAAAAAATTCAATTCTATATTTCAATATAACTAAATGTATATATAACAATCTCATTTGAAACAACTATTTGAGTTGTATTGTTTATATACCCATCTGAATAATTCTCTTAAAATTAAATAAGGATTTTTGAATAACTAGAGAAGTATAGGACATAGCTCTCTTACAAACCAAACAAAAATCATGGCCAAATTATATGGATCTACCCTACCCTCCTCAGGTTACCTTGGTTTGAATGTGGTGTTTTGTGAAGGCTAAGCCTTACATAGTGCTCCACAAATAACAAAAAAAATCTATGAATCAGACCAAAAAACCAACAACCAACACATTCAAAGAAACCCATTCAATATTTCATTTATAAATTGAATTACAAAACCAACTTGGTAAATGTATGAATTTCAAATAAATTTGAGCCAAATCCTTATTCTTTTCACTTTTTCACCTCTTCACCTTCTATCTTCTCCTCTTAATATGCCATGAGTTGTCCTATTTATATCCTCCATTACCTCTTTTTCTTATTTTCCATCAACCTACTCACCTTTCAACTCTCCACACTCTTTATCCAATTAAACTCACTCAAGAATATGCATACCTAGATAGCTCAACCAACTCAAAATTTGCCTCCATGCAAACATAGTGAATCCAATAATTTTCTCCCAAATGTTACTTAACTAACGTAAATGAATGATTAGTAATCTAATCATCTCAATACTTCTCTCCAATCCCTAGTTAATCATAATATATTCTATATAAAATCTGCATGATAATGATTTAACCAATCCATCATAGACCATCTAAATCCCATAATTCCCATGTTTCATTCCATGCAAAGACTATTGACTAGTTGATGACAAATGTATTCCCATACAATGACTAAAAATAATAATGATTTTATAACTTGGCAATTCAACTAGGTATATTTAAAATAGATTTTAATGTTGAAATTCTATTCACTAACATCTATAGTAATCACAATGATTTCCTAAAATCATTTACATAATTAACATTAATATATTCATTTATATATTATGGACATTGATCCTTTAATAAAATACAATATCTTTTTAAAATAAAGTTTTTATCATTTGACATTATGATATAATATTGTAATAATAATATTTAATTATTATTATCCAAATATTATAGATCAAGTAATTATTATGGAATTTTTCACAACATCATAGTTTTTTACTATACATTCATACATAATAAGACAGTGATATAAGTAAACATAAATAAGTTCACTCATTTAGCCAAAAAATATGAGATATTTAAAATCAAATAATTAGTGAAATCATTCAAATAATTAACATGGTCATCATTAGTAATCAATATTATACAATAAATCATATTTAAAATCACCTAAAGGAAAATTACACAAAACATGTTATGCTATCTATATCGAATATTTAATTATGAAACATGATATATTAGCTAGTGTGTGTAAGGTTTTCCATATTCATTTTTTGTCATCCCCCAATATTTCAATCTATACCACCCTCTTTGATGATGCTCTCCCTCCATCATGGTCTGAGGGAAGAATCTATCCTACATCCACCTCATGAAAATGAAGGTATTTAGCTCAAAGCATCATTATATCCAAAAAAAAATGTGGTATAATAATCAAACATGATTAAAATATACTAAATGTAAAAGTATTGCTAACTCATAGAAAACTAATCACATAAATTAAGCAACATAAACTATCCCATAATCAGCATATGTCATTAATCTTAATCAAATATTAGTTAATCAACTAATCAACCACAATAATTCATGGATTAAATAGGTTATTTAGCTTAGAGAGAAATCAGGGTGTGATAACCTCTAGTATTTATTTATGATTGATCATATTTTGAATTATCTCTTGTAGGTGTTATTCCAACAACCATTTTTATTAGTGTCATATTATGGCCTTGCCTTTAAGATATCATGTATAACTTTTAGAATTTTTACATCAAAAATAACACATCATTGTATCCAATTGTTAGTTACACTTTCTTAAAAAATGGTACCTATATGTTATTTATGTGTAGGAGATAATTTGTTGATATGGATGTTGGTGCCTTGAGGTGTGAATTTTAACATACATGGCCCCAACTGCATAGCATTAATATTTTGTAATTTTAATAACATGTCCTTTTTTAAGATGATTTAGTCCTTTGAGGTGAAAAATTAAATAGCTATAGTGTATTAAGATGTAGATGGTGTGATTATTTATTGTGTAGGAATGGATGGTGTAGTTTGGGATGTCTCCCAACTTACAGATTTATTAATAGGGGGATTTAACATTTATGTGTAAAATCATATATCAACAACATAATTTTGGGTTAAAATGGGATTATGAGTCAAAGAGGAAACATGAGGTGGAGAATGAGTTGGAGAGTGCATTTTTAGAGTATATGGAATGAGAGGTATCTTAATTTTTAGCTTATTCCTTGATGTTGAATCATCACTATGATTTTTCTTATGCAATTTATTTGTGTTTGGGTCTTCATCATCACCTCCATCTACTATTTTTAATTTTTATATTGCATATATAATGACATGTTAATGGGATGGAGATAAGGATACTTACTTCTAACTTTTTTTAGACACTTTTTTTGCAAAAATTCCCTTCATCATATGTTTAACAACTTTCCTCATAAACCATGCTCTAGACATTTGTAAAAAAAATATGGTTTTTTCCTTGAGGTCTATTAGATATTTGATTTCCCAATTTATTTATAATAGTGGAAGATATTTTAATAGTTAGTAAAGGTATGATCAGTCAAATCACTCCCATCATCTAGAATGCCTTGAGTAACCCATTCCAACCTATATGACTTTAACTGATCTAAATTAATTCTCATCTAGTCTATTTTTATTACCTCAAAGTCATTTTCATATTCCTCCATATAATATTAAATCTAAATAATATGGTAATAATTTGATCCAATTTCCAAATTGTATTCCACATAACCCTTGCTATCAAAACTAGGTCTTTCAAGTAAAAAAGTATATTGATACTAGCCAATGTCATTTCAATATTTTGTGCATCAATTGAAGTCCTACAGATGTAAGATTTTATCCATATTATAAATTGGGTTTTGATTTTGTTTTTATATTTTAATTTAATATTGAACTCTCCCATTTTTATGCAAAGCTTGAATAAGGCCATTTTATCATTAAAAATTGAGGTAGTTTATAAAGAATACTAATAAGCCCAAAAATCCTAATATATTTAAATTTAGGGAACTATATGAAATAACCATATTATGTCATAAATAGATTAGTATATTTAGTATAAATTATAATTTTAGTGTTCCCCTCCAATGTCCTTACTATCAACATTTTTAATGCATTAGTCACCCTCTTGAAATGTTTATTACTTTCTTCTAGAACCAAATATGGGTAGTACTCATACATGATTTTTTTAGAGGTGAATTTTCCATTAGTTATGAGTTTAGGCCATGATTTCATGTATTTAATGGAATATTATAAGTAATAAACCATGTAGAACTTATGAGTTGACTCTAAGTTAGTCAAGTGTTCATGAATATTATCACTAATAATATGGCCTCAATATTTGAATTGTGTCCCATCATAAATTATATTGGTGAACAAGCACATAAATTTGTGTAACATGTTAGTTTCATTATGAACCACCACTCTTCTTAATGGTGTTATAATATTAGCTACTTAATTTCATAAATTATATGTGTACAAGGTTTTAGGTAGTTTGGATCCTTCTTTCATTTTGTCTTTCAATCTTGATTGATATATTACTAACTTGGATGTGTATTTATTTTATTAAAAAAAAAATTACAATTTATTTGGTCATTTAAACATATTACCTTTGATAAATCCTTAAAATAACATTTATCCATTGAATATCTAGTTTTACAACTGCTTCATCTTTATCAGACCTTTTTCTCAAATTTCCTCATTGAGTATTTAACATAAGCAAGTACTAGGTCATTGAACTAAACTAAGGTGGAAAATTTGAATAAATGTTTAATCCCACTCTATAAGGTAATTTAATCAATGGAGGTTTTATTATCATTTTTCATCCTCTACAAAAATTCACATGTCTTGATATGCGCAAACCTTAAATCTCTAATTTCTAGGAGGTTAGTTTGAAAGTAGGATTCATATCCTTGATAATTATATTCATCTTCTTCATAATTAATATATTATGTTTTATTATATGGGATTACATGAATATTTTTGATAGATTTAGGAGGTATGTTTATAGATGTTTGATGCCATGGTATGACTATGTGCTTTCACAATTTATCTTTATACTCAATGACAAAGATAACATAATTGATCATTGATAGGGTTGAGTGGTTTAAAACATGACTCAACCATGAAATTAAAAAGTTTATAAGATCTATATATGAATTATCCATGAAATTTATGGATATTTATTTATAAAAATGGGTGATAAATTATTATCATGATAACTTCCAACCTTAATAAATAGCTCAATTACATGATTGGGATATCAATATGGAAAGATGGAGGGATTTATTCTCCCTTAAATTCACTACTAAAACTATAAATAATATTACTCTCAAAGTGTTTTAGATGAAGTTTTCTTATATTCTTTTGAAGGAAGAGGAAAGAAACTTGAGAAGGGTATGTAAAAAACATGATATGGTGTGTGCACATTGATCTAGATGGTTGTAGATACTCCTCTTTGTCTTGGGAGGAATGAATTATAGATAAGAAATCACTCAGATAAATGGTTAGATAGTAGGGTGGATTACCTAGCAAGCTAGATCCAAGAATCATGAGCTTCCTTGGAGGCTATCAATCCACACTTTTAAACAATCAAGTTATGAAAGATGAAGTACTTTTATATATCATAGAAGGTACTAAAATGAAATATAAGAAGTGTATGATAAATGAATAGGTGAATTTGATTAATTACATCAATAAATAGATTTATATTAATGATAATTGAATCAAGTATGGTCCATAAAATAAGGTAGGGTTCTGTGATCAAATAGAGGATTTGAAAGTTGGATTTGATTGAATTCTAATGGGTGAAAGTGACTTGCTATTTATTTACTTGATAGTGACCATCGATGGTTGGGATGATCATCGATGGTTACAGTGACCATCAATAGTCAAGGTGATCATCAGTGGTTACTGTAAGTTTTGGGTGTGTTCAATAAGGCTAATTTATTGAGGTTACAAAATGGAATTTTGAGAGATGAGTTTGGGCTAGATTGATTATGAAATAGAAATAAAGTAACTAATTTACTAAAAGTAGATACTTATCTTGTTAGTTTTTGATCTAAATAATGGTTAAAGTATTTGTTGGTGAAACTTATAACAATTTTGGTAGATTAATGATGATTTCTTATTGGCTGATGAGTGGTAGCACTTCAGATCTCTATCATACTTGTTGGGTCACTAGAAAAACACCTATAAAATGGAAGTGTTAATGTAAGAGGATTTAACTCTTGATGTGGATGGTTGATTGATTCTTGATCTGGATGTCTTTCACCTTCTTCTCCTCTCTTTTTATAGGAAAGGAGAAGTATAATAATAGGTTAACAAGAGTCTCAATAAGTAGTTCAAATTTAGCTTTCACATGCATTAGTTCACACATGAATTAGATGAGCTAAATATAATAAATAAATCTAGATTTGACTATAGTTTGATTGTTTAGGTGGTGAGAACCTAACCATAAATTGTTAGGCCTAACTGTCAATGGTTAAGGTGACTATTGGTGGTTGAGAGTCAAAGGTCAAGTTTGGCCAAGGTGGGTGAGTGAGCTAGTTAACTAATTGGTTAACCTAACTCTAGTTTATGGCCAAAGGGTTGGGGGATGGTCCTTAGGGGGTTCCAAGGTATTTTAGGGGTATTTTGACATCTAGAAAAATTATGTATGGTTTTTTAGTGTCTACATTTTCCCCCTTTTCATTATGCAATTTGTATCAATAAGTGGTAAAATAAAAATAGATTTTGGGTCAAAGGTTTAGTTACCTTGAGTATGGGAGGAGGTATTCCCCATCAAACTAGGAATCAATGAGGTGAAATAAAATTTGGTATGGGTTTTATAAGTGGTTAAGTTGGTATTTATTTGGTGGTTGATGGGTTGGGCACTAAAGCATGAAAACTCACACAAAGTGTGACTAAGTACAATAGCCAAGATTGTATATTGACTGGGTTTCCATGGTTGGTAAAAATTAAGTTAGTATTAGAAGGACAAGTGATAAGGGTAACACTTGACCATATGTGATGGTTAGGATACACTCATTAACACAAGCCTCCTAGACAAGGTCAATATTCATATGGGCATCCAAGGTAGTAAGGGCTCCTATAAAGACATAAGTTGGTCAAGTGTAAGGTAACACAACTTCAAAATGTTCAACTTAGAAATGTAGTTGGTGTAGTCAGAAGGACCAAGGCAAGGTTATCATAAAATATGTGAAAGTTTGGCCCAAAATGACCAGTGGCAAGATAATGAGGTTGGTGTTCAAGGTTGGCAAAGAAGGTGATCTCTATTGCTGGGAACTATTATTCAATTTATATCATAGTGTTAATTTTATAAATGTATTGATTTGAATTTGCTCTTGATGATTAGTTTGAGGGTGGGTTGTGTTTAGTTTTACTTAGTTTTAGGGTTTGATAGATCTATTTGGATTTAAAGGTGAAATTAAAGTTTGTATTTGGGGTGGTAAGGGTAAAATAGGGTATGGTGGATTAGATTTTTTTTGGTAGAAATAATTTAGTGGTTTTAGGTGTGTAGGTTATAGTTTAATCATTGGCAATCACCTTATAGTGACTATCGATAGTCATTTTTAACTATCATCAGTAACTACCAATCATTGGCAATTGAAAAGTGACCATCAATACTCATTATGTGGGGTTAATCGATGGTTGGTCTCTTAACCATCAGTGGTCACCCTGATCATCAGTGGTCGATAGAGGTTGGGAATGTTTTGAAAAGTGTGTGTGGATAGATAGTTTTAAGGTTAATGATAAATACTTTATTGGAAAAGGATTTTGTGATTAGTAGATAATGAATGATTTGATAGGTAATGGCTAAGGGTTAGTGGTAAAAGGTCAAGGGGTGAGGGTTACAAATAAATAAGGTTAATGGTTTGAATGTTGGGGTGATAATTGAAGGTTAAAAGGTAATAGTTAAAGGTAGGTTATTTGAATTAGATAGGTTAAGGGTAGTGATGCAAATGAGTTGTAGGTATAGGTCATGGTAGGAAAATGTTATGAGTTGAATATATTAGCATAAGAGGTAGGTGTAAGAGGTTGAGTTCATAGGCCAAAATAGTAAAGAGAAATAAATTTGCTTACTATTGAACCTTGTAATAATGGTAGAGGATTCAAATGAGGGACTGAGTGCCTTAGATTTTTGATGAGATTCATTGAGGTATGACTATTGATGACTAGGTGCACATAGAGGATGTTGGCCTTGATGGTATGATGCATTACCATTATGTACCTCAAGACATGATGATATTAGTGGCACTCATCAAGCAATTAGATCCTTCCACTAATTCATTTTTGCTTCTTATCATGGAGATGACTATTTTGCCTAAGGTTATCCATAAGATTAGGTGACTACCCATATGGGGAGAGATGATCTACCACATTGAGACAGAGGATCGAGATGATCTTATGGGGATTTTATATGGAGATGATATTTATTTTTTGAGGTGGAATTATGGAGGTTTCTATTACATGCCACTATACCAGAAGGATAGGGATGTGAGGAGGATGTTCATGATGATGATAGTGGTGATGTGCTACAAGTTCCCTAATTCTAATAGTGGGAGGTTTACATATTTATTATTGGGGGTGCTCATGGAAATGTTATTGGATCCATAGTGTTTTCATGGGAACCTATATTATTAGTTCAAATTTATTGAGAGTTGTGGGGATTTTACACCCACTAGAGATATGGGATTAGTGTCAACTTCATCCTCCATTACTGAGCCTACTAGCACATTTAGGTATTGAGACCAAAGGGACTACCATGGGAGGGTTATGATCAGATGGGTTTTCAAGTTGGATACATGGGATGGAGGTGTGATTATTCTCTTTCAAGACTAGGAGGAGGTTTACTTGACATTGACTGGTTTAGAGGTTGACTAGATGCCTTAGTTATCAGAGACATGATTTGGAGGCCATATGTTAGGTTTTCAAGGTGAGCACATTCTAGGAGACATACTCTATCCATGTATATCTATAGATGGATATATAGTATATGGGATAGATAGATATATTTGATATCATTTAATAGGGTAAAATAATAGTTTGGATTGGTACATGGTATGCTTGAGGTGTTCACAAGGTATAGGAGGGGGGATGTAGAGTTTTCACTACTTAATCCATAGCTAATTTATGATGTCATTGACCATAAAGAGATATCAATGAGGATAGATGTAGATGATGTAGGTGTTATACATGGGTATCTTTCATGCTGCTAGGTACTTTATTTCATATCTGATATTAGTTTTGAGGATGGGGGTCAATAGGATATGGATTTTGATGTTGGAAGGGATGCTCAAATTTTTAGATGCTAGGGGTTACCCTAGATGTATAGGTAGTGACCGTAAAGAGGTACCAGGCATGAGCATTTTTATCCATATAAAAATCATGTTTGGTAGTGGTAATAGCATCACTAGTAGTATCATAGGGTCATTTAGCCACCATTATAGGTGAGAGTGATCATATTAGGTAGCTAGCCTTGGTAATGTAAGAGAAAGATTATCTTTAGTATATAGGGGGTGGAGTACCAGTAGTAGTGGCACTAGTAGGGACTCTCCCTATGTTGAGATACATAGTGATTATGGAGGAGTTGTGGTACTATGAGGCCTTGGTCTTTATACATCTACTGGATGAGCCATGATGGGGTGAGTATAGGGCTAAGATTGTAAGTGGTACTAGCATAGTGACACCAAGTCAGTGGGTCACGTCTATGGGAGGATAGATAGGTACAAGAGCACAGGCTCTAGGAGGTAGTGGTACACCAAGAGGCATTGGTACCTTAGGTTCTTAGTTGGTTTATGAGACATTATAATTATTATGTAGATGAATTTTGATATCAGATTATGAGCTGATGCAATGAGATGTATATTTTGAGAGAGACATGTATATTTTGTAGACATTATGATGATGATTATGTGATTTATAGACTCATGATTCATAGATATGATCTTTGTATATGGATTGTGGTTCATGGTTATGATGTTCATGTTGACTATTTTTTATTATGGTTATGCTCATGATGATGTGAATGTGGAATCACCTTGATAGGCATATGATGATATGTTTTTTTATTCATGTTTATGATGATGTTTTTATATGGATTGATGTTATGATATGATTTTGTTTATGACTATGATCATGTTTATCACATTTATGGTTATAGTTTTTTGTTTAATGGATGTGATCATTTAATTTCATGTGATGAGATGATGATGTTGTGGACATTGATATAATCATGGTAATGGCTATTGGTTATGCTTAGGTGGATAAGATTGTGATGTGACTATTATTATGTTTTATGGACAACCATGATGATAGTGATGATTATGTTCATGATTAATTGTAATGAGTATATGCCTCCTCATTTAGATTTAGACCTGTGGTAAATATGGTTTATTGATTATTTCTTTACAATGGTGATAGTTGATTTGTTTATGGATGTGGTGATTATGCTAAAATTTAATGAGTTTATTCCTCCTCATTTATATTTAGACATGTGGTGAATATGGTTTATTGTGATTATACATTATTTATGCTATGATGATATTGTTATGGATTTTGATGGTGATATTATGTGATGTGGTTATGATTATGATTATGATCATTTTATTTTAAATTACATAAAGTAAGTTAAATAACAAAACCAGATGTCAGAAAGAGAAGATAATCAAGAGGTAAATGTCTAAGTGAATATATCAACTAGTATGAGAGAATAAGGAGGCATGATGCTTTTTATTTTGTAGGGACTTAAAAAAACTAAAGTTTGATTGGATTAAAGAACATAAGCCCTTCGAATGATTTGCATTAGCATTAATTAATTGGTTAAAAATGTGTCTTGATCACATTATGTCAAGTGAGCTCAAAAGTCCCTTGATTATAGTGTATGAAGGGGAGGGAGATGAAAATGGTACCTTATTAGAGGACTAGCTTGCCTATTTAGTATGTCACCAAAGAGCTAGTATAAACAAGTCCATGTCATATAAGGTGTATACTGATCAATGAGGGAAGTCTACTTATGAAAGTTGAATTTGGTTTCTATATTATGTTTGTATTTTCATATTTTCATAATGGGTATTTTTATCTTTTATTTTTGTTTGGAGAGGTTGGGGAAGCTGATCGATGTGGGAAGCTTCCAAGAAATTGCTATTCTTTTCACAAATGCTTTACTTAGCAAACCTTCAAAGGAGTGGTATAATTTTGTGTGACTTGTTTGAGGATTTTTATAGTTATCCTTTAAGATAGTAATATACCTTACATTGAGAAATTTTGATATGCTTTGGCAGTTGTCCTTTGAGGGAATAGTCTGTAGATTCTAGGAATAACCCATTATTATTTTTAGGTTATGATTTTTCTTTTATTTTTTATTTTGATGTCATGAACTTGATTTTATAGGCTCAAAGGGTAACCTTTTATGAAGGTAAAAATAAAATCACAAGAAGTTTGATTAGGTTTAAAAAGGTTTAGGTGATAATGATCATGGGAATCCATACTAGGAAAGGGGGAAAAAGTACCATGAGAATCATGTCATGGGTAGATTCATGGTACCCACTGTTAAATATTAGGCTATGGTTATGAATAATAATAACATGAATCAATTTTAATTGATTTTTCCTAAAATAAGGATATGGAAGGGGTTTAAAAATAAGGGATGAATTTAAGTTAGACCAAAGTTGAAATTGATCCTATTTTAACAATAGAAAGGATGTAGATGTGAAACATTAAGCGGCTTAGGATCTAGGTTGCCATCAAGAGGGGAAAATTGCTAAACTCCTAATCCATACTTGTGCATTATGATGTAAGGTTCAATCCAGTTAAAATAAAACTTTCCTGAATTACTTTTCTCCATATTGGTGACATGCTTATTTTCCTCTAGGACAAGGTCTTTGATATTGAATTCTCACACTGTAAGGTGTTTTTTATAAACATGCTTGATTTGTTCTTGATAGACACAAAGGTGAGTAAGAGTGATTTAATGACATTCATCCAGTAATTCAAGTTGGGTTAAATGTTCTTGATGATAGCCACTCTTAGAGATAATATCTTGCAAAGATATGTGAAGAGAGGGAATTTAGACTTCAAGAGGCAAGATAAACTCTACCCTAAAAACTAGAGAAAAAGAGGTAGCACATGTAGGGGTTTGAATACTAGTATGATATTGCCATAAGGTAAAGGGGATGTGTAAATGTGAATCCCAAGTAGATGTATTAACCATTTTAACTAGCATGTTGTTGAGAGTTTTGTTAGAGGCTTCTACCTACCCATTTTCTTGTGGATGATAGGGTGATGAGAAACTTAACTTGATTATGAATGCATCACAAATACCTTGAACTTATTTATTTTTTAAATATTTCCCATTGTTTATGATAATTTTGTGATGAAAATTTAAATCACAAATGATGTGATGTTCAATAAAGTCAAAAAAATTTAACTTTGGTGGAGACAAGAGGAGTAGCCTCTACCCATTTAGTAAAATATTTGATCACAGTGATGATAGAATGGTGTCACTATGAAGAAATGGGGTTCATTACACCAATGAGGTCTAAAACCCATTATGAGAAGGGATATAAAGTTTTGGATATACAAAGACTATGAATAGGTGCATGCTTGAAATTACCATGTTGACACTTGACACACTTATTCACAAAATCACAATAGTCTTGGTTAAGGGTAGGACAGTAATAGCCAAGATGAAGGATGTGTTTAGTGATGGATATACCACTAAAGTGTCCCATATAGATCCCATCATGTGTTTATCTGATAGCATGAGAGGCTTCAAGAGTATCTAGGCAACAAAAGAGGAGACCATTAAAGCTATGTTTATAGATAATTCTTCCTAGTATGATATAACATGAGGTACTCTAGATAAATTCTAGTTGAGTATTCCTAGAAAGATCAAAAAGAATGAAGAAAAGGTTGAGATAGTCAAAGGTCTACTGATACCAAAGGTCAGGTTGGGTCTCCTCTACATTAAATATGGTTGGAGAGTTTGAATTGACATAAGAGGGATGGGTAAGTCGATGGATAATGATAGATAGCTTAGATTTAGAGGGTGTAGATGGGACATAAGAAGTGAGGGAAGCCATCATGTCAAAAAACATATTCATAAATTATGGGGTGGTTTGGATATGATAGTGTTCAGATTATGTTAAGAAGATGTTAGATAATTTCTTGTACTATTGTAGAACATCATTTTTACACTAGTAAGAGTCATTTATTTAAATTACCATAAGTTGGGAGTCATCAACTATGATGATCATTTTGACTCCCAAGGCTAATGCAGTTTGGAGGCCTATCACTAGGGCTTCATACCCAACCATATTATTGGTACATTTTAAATCTAGCTTAAAATATAAAGGAAGAGGTTAATTATGAATGGGGATAAGAGTGATGTTGGCTCCCCCACAATTTTGACACTTTTATCCATAAAAGAACATGGTTATTTGATAAGTGAAGTCTGCCTAAGAGAGGGTCCTGATGGACTCATTTGGGAACTCAAGAGGAGGGGTTGATTATCAGGTAAGGGTGCTTCAACCAATTGGTCAGTAATGACTTTCCCCTTAATTTACTTATGCTAGAGAAACTCAAGGTCAAAATTGACTAAAATCATGAGCCACTTGGCCATACATTGGTTTTGGTATGGTTTGGAGTACATGTACTTGAGTGGGTAGATGGTGGTGATGATAAATGTATTGTGGTTGAGAAGGTAGTGGTGAATTTTAGTGGTCATGAAGACCAAATCTAGGAAAAGTTTCTTAGTATGGGTATATCAAGTCTCATACTCTATAAGAATGTGGATAATATAGTAAATGACTTGTTATTTATGTTGCTTATCTTGATGTGTGAGTATTGCTCCTAAGGAGTGGATAGTGGTGAAGATATAAAGGTAAAAATATTGATGTTCCTTAGGAATATTGAGGATAAAATGAGATAAAAGGTACCTCTTAAGTGATTCAAAGGCCTTTTGATAGTTGTTGTTCCTCTAAAAAGATACATCCTTCTTTAGGAGGTGGTGGAAGGTTAGCATCTATCTCAGAGCTGAGAGATAAAGTGATAAATGGATTGGAGATTCCCCTACAAGTTGTGGAGTTATTTGAGGTGGGTCAGAGGAGGAATGTTGAGGATTTATTTTATTTTATCTAGATTGATTTCAATTTCCTATGGGAGATGATAAAGCTAGGAACTTTCCTGACAAGACCCCAAAAATACACTTCTTGGGGTTAAGGTGGATGTGGTAATTGATGAGTCATTCAAAAATAATTTTAAGAATGGCCAAATGCTCTTTATAATATTTGGATTTTCCAAGAATGTCATCAACATTATCTTCTATGATTTTGTGGATAAGGTCGTAGACGATACAGGTCATAGTGCATTGGTAGGTTGTAATAGTGTTATTTAGTCTAAAAGGCATGACCCTATATTAGAAATTTCCCTAGGGGGTGATGAAGGAAATTTTATGTTGATCTTTGGGGGCAATTATGATATGATTATAACTTGAGACTCCATCCATAAGAGATAACATCTCATGGCTAGTTATAAGATCAACTAGTTGGTCAATGCTTGGTATAGGAAAGCCATCTTTTGGGTAAGCAAGGTTAAGGTCATGAAAATACACAAAAATGAAAATTACCCTTGTGTATTTGGTGACATTTATGATGTTGGAGATCCATTAGGGATAGTCAATGGGTTAAATGAAATTGACTGATAAGAGAAGTTGAAGTTATTCTTTGACAATAAGGGTTATACGAGGGTGCATTCATCAAATTTTTTGCCTAACAGGTTTGGCATCATGTTAGTAACTATGTTTTTCATAGCGGTAGAGGGGTTGATTCTTGGCATGTCATTGTAAGACTAAGAAAATGCTATGTTATAGTATTGTAGGAAAGAGGGGAAGTCCTGAATCTCTTTAGAATTTAGGGATTGGCCAATTTTGATAATGTGTAGGTTGTTCAAAGGGCCCAAGTTGATATTCATTTAACATGGTTTAAATATTAAGAGGAAGATATTTGTGCATAGAACAATATAGTGTACCAAGATAGGTGAGAATAGAATAGTCATCTTGACACTGAATGATATTAATGGTAGGAAATTCATCTCCTATCATCTTAGGATGGGTTAGAGAAATGGTTATGGTCACCCTATCCTTTTGATAAGTCAATGGTCCAAAGTTGATCATGTTGATGGAAAAAATTTAGGGAGGATGATGATGGAATCCTCAGCTATTGATGGTGAAATGGATAGTGAGGATAGGATTTCCTCATCAATGATAGTAGTGGGAGGTGAGTTTTATTTAGGTGGCATAAAAATGATGCCATAATTTTCATGAGGGTTTTGGGTTTTGCTCAAAATCAACTCATGCATCCCATGTTCATATCTACCTAGACCAAATCTCTTCCAAGCACACTTATAAATGTACGTCTGGGTAAAGTCTAGTTTATCTATATAGGAGAAGCTAAAGGTGAATGGTCAAGGTGAAAAAGAGGTAGCAAAAGTGTCAATGGGTTTAACAAGTCCCCCATACATGAAACTAGTTTGATAAGTTGAGGGTACAAAAATAATAATGGCTCCAATATTGGGGTCATAAATGGGTTGGTGATCAATATTCCCATACTCTTAAGGAGTGGGAAAGGTGTATAGTGTCAAAAGGTGATACTCCCCCAATGAAAGATGTTATAAGGTTAATTCTAAAAGGTTTGTTATGGGGATTTGGGTGGAAGGGATGGAAGAATTGGTGGATGCTTCATTGGGAGAAGAATATGGGGTTTCATCTTTGACTAATGAAGGCTTGTTGGATGGGGGAAGGAGAACATCATTGGGTTAGTACGTCATATTTCATGATGTGAAAGGACTTGAGTCAAATTGTATGGTAACGATTTGACATTATGCTCAAATTTGATGCACTAATGTACAATGGATAACACACAACCCATATAATGAATCCAAGGGAATCCCAACAAGACATTGTACTAGAACTCTCCTTCTACTACATAAAAGAGCTAAATAATCATGTGCGGTCCTAGGTGAATGTGAAGGATAAAAATTTCTAAAGTTGTGTCCATGGTGTCATTAAATGATTAGAGAACCATTAATGTTTTTGACATGATTTTATCATTTAATTTGAGTTGCTTGTAGGTGTGGGATAAGATGATTTTTATATTATCTCCTATATCAATCATAACCCTCTTGATGAAGGTCTAGTTGATATAGGTGGTACTAAATAGAGGATGATCCAAGTCATTTGGATATATGGAAGGTATTTACTAATCCTTAAAGGTAACAAGGTTAGAAATGTGAAGATATCTAATAAAATATATTAGAGGTTGTGGGTCTTTCAGCCTAACCTCTATAGATTACAATGCGTCTATCATTTTTTGGTAGTGATGGGGTGAAGTATTGATTAGTTCATATAAAATCATCTTTACCAGTGTTTGGTGAAGCTATTTGAGGATTATTCATTAGATTGATTTAGATGGATTGGAGTGAGAGCATCCCAAGATGGACACTTTGGGATTGGGTGAAGCTAGGGGTGTTTGGTGTTAGCTGATTGATTAGATGGTAGAAGAGGGATATGTTTATGGAATGGACACCTTGTCTTTTCCCTTATCCTTGGATTAGGCCTATGATCATGTGACCACATGAATGGTATTTATTAGGGGAGGATTTAAGTTAGATGATTGCTTTGGTTTCTCTTCACTATGAGGTGAGAGTGAAGGAGCAGGTACATGTTAGTTGATGGTTATTGGTTGTTATATTGGCATCATGTTAACAAGAGGCTCATCTAATAATAAATCATCCTCATGATATAGCTAATGGGATAATTTTTGGAGAGCCTTATAACTTTCTATGTCATGCTTAGGTGTCCTATGGTATGAACATATTAGTTTATCATTGTACCAAGATGGTTTAGGATTGTGTGGTTCAAATGATCTGATAGGTGGCAAGGTTAAGAAAGATTCTTACAATATCATATGTATGATGTTTGAGTAAGACTCAAGTAATGAAGGAAAATGCATAGGGATATTAGGTTTGGTAGTTAAGGTGCAAGCCCCTTTATGAGTGGGATTGGTGGTAGATGTTCTAGGTAAATGAGTATGTGTGGTAGATGGTTTTGGTTTTGGTAGAGATGTTGAGATTTTGGGGTTAGAAGGTTTTAGGGTAGACATTCGAGAGATAAGTGGTTTTTTTATGTCTAACTGGGAGATAGGAGGTATGTTCATGGGTGGCTTAGTGAAAGTATGTGTGGAAAAAATTAAGAGTGATGTTATAACCAAAAGTGGTGATTGGGTTTTGATAGGGATGGTTGGTTTCCTAATTAAGGTAGAGAGGTGATGTCCCAAAATAGAGGGTAAAATGGAGAGGGGAGGTAGGGTTTTAGTTTTTTGGTGTTTAGGGGGTTTTACTTTCTTCATTGGCTTATATTAATTTTTGTTTGATAGGTTTGGTGGGTTTAAATCCAACTTTACTAATGGGTGAGTAATGTTATGAGTAGGTAATATGCCAAGGTTCTTGGTGGGTTTGGTTGGGATGGTGGGGTGATTCGATGACTTTGGGTGAGTTTGGTTCTGATGTCATTATTATAGTTTGATGGGTAGAGGTGTTTTATGGTGAGTTTGTGGTGATAATAGATTTGATAATGTAAAGGGTGGATTTTTTTGATGGAAAACGATCCTTCTTGGTTCTATTTAGGAGTCCAAGATGTTACCAAAAGGTGGCCTAGTCTAGGTTAGGGTAAGATATGAATTCTAAGTTTTTAACTAGTTTGGAGAAGGGTTTATACATGAGTCTGAATCCCCTAGTAGTGGATTCAAAGGATATAATTAGGGGTTGAGGGGAAAGAATGATTGCCTCATCCTTTTATTGATTAACAGGTTTTAATATCTAGGAAGGTAACTCCTTAGAGGGAGGTGTAGGTAAAGTGGTTTCTTCCTTGAAAGTGTTTGCTAAAGGAAGAGTAGATTGTTGTATGATTGAGGAAAATGATATAGTGGGAAGGGTTTCCTCCTCTGATGTGCATATCAAAGGAGAGGTTGGTGACTCCACTACATAAATAGGTGGATTAGGGGAAGGGGTAATTTGGTTAATGGTCTTCTTAGAAGTAATTTCACTAAGAACCATATTGACAGTATGGGCTTTGTGAGCATGAAAAGATTTTGATTTTCTTTTATTAGTGGTAGAAGGAGTGTGGTTGGTAAATGGTTATCTAAAGATGTCAAGTGATTGGTTTAGGGGTGCATTAGGGTTATCCAACACAAGTTATCCCTTGTCAATGAGATTTTGGACAATGTTATTAAAGGTGTTACATCTACTAATGTCATGTCCAATGACTCAGTGAAAGGTGCACAATTTATTCTCCTTGTACCATCTAGGTATAGGATAAGAAGAATTGAATTTTTGTAGAGGCTTGATTGAGGGAAGATGTAGGATATTTTATTTTAATAAATTATCTAAGACTAAAGCATATAACTCTCCAGATATAGTAAATCACTTTTAGGTATTGTGGTTTGGGTTCTTAGTGTTTTGATTGGAGGAATTAGAAGAGTTAGATTGGTTGACATTGGTGGATGGGTGGTCTTAATAACAACAACATTCATGGTTCTTTTTTTTAGATTTAGTGTTGATTTGGTTGTTAGGTTAGAGGAAGAAGTATCCTTTGATTTAAAGGTAGAGTTCTTGTTTCTGAATTTTAGTTTCCCCTCATCAATAACTCTATTATCTAGTTTTTGTGTCATGGTGAAATCCTCATCAAAGGTCCTAAAGATATATACCTATAGAGTAGAGGAGATGTGTTTATCAAAATCCTAGGAAAAGAGTTTAATCAGCTCAGGTTAGGGTAGAGAGAACAAGATTTGGTTTATCAAACTTCTCTAATGGGCCATGTAGTCAGTAATAGATTCATCATAAAATTTCTAAATGGTATAGAGGTCAGTTATGGAGACTTTATTATAGATGTTTATATAAAAGTGATCTAAGAAAATTTAGGCTAGTTGGGCAAAAGAAAAGAGGGAGTGCTTTGTAGTAACACTGTACTAATCTAGTGTCAAACCTGATGACACATGGAGAATGTATGAAGAAGGAGAGCATCATCATAGGAAATCATATAGTATGAATGCTTATATGAACTTAATTGTTTTTTAGGGTCCTCCTTACTTTGAAACTTTAAAAAAAATTGAATTTACCATTGAGAAGGGTATGGTCGAATTGGGATAGATGGTTGAATTGGTTCATTATAGATTTGGTCATATGACAAAATATTATAAGCTCCATAAATGGATTACTCTAAAGTAGTCATTTTATCCATTAACATTTTGACAAGGTTAGTTTGGTGTTATGCACCCCCATAGTTATAAGCTAGGGTGTATTAGGTTTGGGTGGGTGTAAAATATGTATAGTTGGGGAGGGGTTAAAAGGTTGCCATATGTTGGTATGTGGACATGGGTGGTTAGGATGATACCACATATGAATACATAGAGATAGGTGGTTGGGTAAAAGGTAGAGGTACATACCCATGTGGGTTAGGGGTGTATCTTAATTTTGGCATGATGGGAACATGTTAAGAAATTAATACAGGTTAGGTAGGAGGCACAACTGGGTTAGTAGATAGAGGGTAGGTGGTAACTTTGGTATTGATAGGTGTAAGGGTGGAAGGTATGGAAACCACCAAGCTCTAAAATAGAGTGGATATAGGTAGGTTGGGAACAAGGGGAATGGTGGTGAAACTCTTAGAGGGTAATCCTAAGGTAAGGGAAGTGTTGGAGCCTAAATGTTGGGTTTCTTCTATATTAAAAGGGTTATTATTTGGGGAAGAAGGTGTTTGGGTGTTGTTTGGTTGAGTGGGTTGGTTTTGAATGGTAGTATCAGTGGGGTTATTAGTAGAGGATAATGTTTGGGTAATTAAATATTGGGTGGAGATGGTGGATACAAAATTATCACCCATAAGGTGGGATGACATGATATAGGTTAGGTTAATAGGTTGAATCAAAGTAGGGGTAAGATGAGATATGGTGTTAAGGTAATGATGGAGGGATATGGGGTTTTTATCTAGAAAGGTGGTGAAATTTGCATCACCTTGGGAAACCATCCAATGGATGGTAGGACTCCCTAAAGGATGAGGAGAACTCTCTACATCTGAGATGCACTATATGGATGAGGGAGAAGAGGAAGATGGATTATTAGGAGGTAGGTCCTAGTTTACTTGGTTTTAACTATGCAGATGAGGAAAGGAGTAAGATACAAGAAATCTCACAACTCAAACAAAGAGAAGACAAGAAAACATCAAGGAAATAAAACACTCACTAAATTAAGTTAAGTCGTAAGGTTCTTTTTAGTATCTCTCTTATGGCTTATCCCTTAAGATTTAAGAATTATGTGACTCAATGTTGGCTTGTGGAGTAGGTACTAGAAAAGAAGTTTATGGTTGATTTTAGGTTATGTTTTGGATTTAAAAAAGATCTATATTGGAATTAATACATGGTTTGATATTAGGGCCTACCCCCTCACTTCACACACCATAGTGATAAGGATGTCAAGTGCTTAGCTAAGATATATTGATTGCCAAAGATTATACTCAACTAGAGAGCCAAGTTGATTCTCTCCTTGGTGATGAAATCCAAGTAAGATAACCATGAAATGTGATCTCTACTTAGTGAAATCCTAGTTAGGACTTATGTCAATGTTTGATGCTTGATTAAGTGCAAGTGGTTTGGTCTTGTGTGTGTGATAAGATTGAAGCTAAAATTAATTCACTTGATTTAATTAATCTATGTGAGCTAAAATAATCAAACAAACAATGGATGAAATTAATTTTATGCCCAAGATGAGATTTTGATTTTATTGTATGAGAAAAAAATAAGAAGCACTTAGATGCAACTATGAACCCTAAAAAAGGCTCAAGGGTCCCATTGGTCATGCCAAAATGGTTTCAAAGAAATTTCTCTTATATTATTTGGAAGGAAGAGAAAATAAACTTGAGAAGGGTATGGTAGAAAAACCTGATATGTTGTGTGCATGTTGATCTAGATGGTTGTAGATACTCCTCTTTGGCTTAGAAGGAATGACTTTAAGATAATAAAGAAATAAAATAAATGGTTTGATTAGCTAGATATTAGGGTGGATTACCTATCAAGATAGATCTAAGAAGCATGAGATTTTTGGAGGATGTCAATCCACACTTTTAAACAATCAAGTTTTGAAAGATGAATTATTTGCATATATCACATAAGGTACTAAAATTAAATATAAGAAGTGATTAATAAATGAATAGGTGAATTTTATTAATTAAATCAATAAATAGATTTCTATTAATGCTAAATAAATCGGGTATGGTCCAAAAAATAAGGAAGGGTTTTATGATCAGGCAAAGGATCTAAAAGTTGGATTTAGTTGAAGTCTAATGGGTGAAAATGACTTATTATTTTTTTACATGATAGTGACCATCAGTGGTTGGGGTGACTATTAGTGATTAGGGTAATCATTGATGTTTGGGGTGACCATCAATAGTTAGGATGACTATCAATGGTAGGGGTGACTATCAATGGTTAGGGTGACCATTGATGGCTACTATGAGTTTTAGGTATGTTCAAGAAGTCTAATTTGATGAGGTTATAGAATGGAATTTTGAGAGATGGGTTTTGACTAGGTTGATTATGAAATAAAAACAAATTAACTAATTTTTTTAAAAATAGATAGTTAGTTTGTTGGTTATTGATTTGAAAAATGGTTGAAAGATTTATTGGTGAAACTTGGAGCAATTTAGGTAGAGTAATAATGCTTGGCTATTGGATGATGAGTGACAGTACTTTGGATTTATGTCACACTTGTTGGGTCACTAAAAGAACACCTACAAAAGGGAAGCACTGATGTAAGAGGATCTAACTCTAGATGTGAATGGTTGATTTATTATTGATATAGATGCCTTTTACCTTTTCATCCTCTTTTTTTATAAGAAGGAAGGAGAAGTGAAACAATAGGTTAACAAGAATCTCATCAAGTAATTCAAATTTATATTTTTCATGTATTGGCTCATACATGAATTAGATAATTTAAATATAAAAAATCAAGTTGGAGTTGATTAGAGTTTGATTACTCAGGTAGTGGGAACGTGACTATCGATAGTTTGTCCTAATCGTCGATGGTTAAGGTGACCATCAATAGTTGAGGGTCAAAGGTCAAGTTTTGTCAAGGTGGGTTAGTGATACAATTATCTAATCAACTAAATTAACTTTGATTTATGGCTAAAGGGTTTAGGGATGGTCCTTAGGGGGTCCTGAGATTGTTCAGGGGTATTTTAACATCTAGAACCATTGTGTGTGGTTTTATAGTATCTATATAAAGTTTTACAAGACTCAACTCTTCTTCATGATTATTTTTTATTTTTTATTTTATGGTATGTCATAAATAATTATCAATATTTATAACTATGTCTATAGATGTTTGATGTCATGGTATGACTACAAGATTTTGTGGTTTACATTTATACTCAATGGCAAAAATAGTAGAATTTATTTTTCATAGATTTGAATGGCTCAAATCATGACTCAACCATGCAATGTTAGAATTAACTAACTCGATATATGAATCAATCATGTGATTAATGGATAGGTATTTTTAAAATGGCTACCAAATTAAAAGGAGGAAAATTGCCAACATGAAAATTAGACCAGTTGGTAACTAACCCTCACAAATATAAATAGAGGTATTTACCTTATGAATAAGGATATTAAATCTTTTTGTGGTTAATGTTGGTTTTATTGATCAAGAATAGGTTTTTGTAGTGAATATGGTTATTATTGGTATTAATTCATGTATCAACCAAGAGTTAGGTAGTCGAGAGATTTACATATGAGCATCCATAGGGAGAGAGATGAGAGACCTTATCAAGAAGAACACAATCTATAATGTGTATAAAAATATGGAGTGAGGAATTTATATAATAATATTAGGAAGGATACAAGGAGCCTATGTTATGAAGTTGAAGAGATAAAAACATGAAACCACTATGTAATTTTTTTTTTTGAATTATGTGCTTCCAATGTGTGTGAGTGTGATTTCAAAAAAATAAGTTATGAGATTTAGATGCTCTTTTAAAAGGACAAAGGAAAATAATGACTACACGTGTAATATTTTAGGTGTGATAAGGAGTAATTATAGACTATAAAACCCTTACTCTTGAAGTATCTAAATATGTCTTAGTAGATTAAAATCCCTCCATCAAATGTAGATGGGTAAATGGTGGGAAGCACAAGGATGAGACATAGATAAAAATAGTATGTATGTTTATAATGGTGAGTGAATCACTTATAGCTAAGTGGAGATAGATACTATGAAAAGAGAGAGAATGGGTAGTGGAGTTTGTGAATTAGACCATCTAAGGGATGACAAAACTTGGAAGAGAAAAATATATGGTGTTTAAAGGAGATGAGACACACAATCTCTAAACTAATAATATTGGTAGTGCATGCTTATACCTACCTCAATATAAAGGGAAGTATTGAGGGGAATGCTTATAAGAGAATAACTAGGAACAAGAATCAGCATGGTGAATTACGTGCACCGTTTGAGGAGGAGATGAAGCACGGTGCATATAGCCTAAAATATCTCTTTATGGAAAATTACTTATCTATTGGTCTAAATTTTTTTATTCTAATGACCAAGCCTTATATATTATGAATTTTTTTATAAACCTGATAATTATCCTTCCCTATTAGTTTTGGAACTATACCTATTTTATAGCTTCTTAGATATTTTCATCCTAGATAGATGCCTATGTCTATGCTAGTGTCTATTTCCAAACTAAGTGTCCACTGCACAAAATTCATCTAATTTTTGAATTAAATGTAGTTTAATAGTTATCCTAAGTGTTTTAATTTTATATATTTTCAAAATGGTTTGGCATATGTAAAATATCAACCCTCATTCATTCCTCACCTATAAAATATGGGAAAATCATAAAGCAACTTACTAATAAGCACTCAATAAAACATTCAAGTGAGAAATCCTACCCTATTTATCCCTATTTCCATATAATTAATAAGAGAGTTACCCTCACAATTTCTAATTACTAAAGGATCATCCCATGAGACATATTTTCCAAGTTATAATCTAGGTCACTCTATGTACTTGTTTATCGCACATTGAATCTATATGCACACACAAGACAACATGTTAGGGAAAACTAAATAAGTTTGAGGACCTCTTTAGAGTATTGTCTATGTAATGAATTTTAATTTATATATGGGTCCTTGGGGTAGCTCGACACCTACTACTCACTAACTTATTTTCCCTAAAGTCACTCTAAGGGTGAGGAAGTTAGGGTTTGATAATCAGAAAAAGAGAGACAACTTATGCACACAATTTGAACATAATATAATAAAGGTGATAGAAAAACTATAAGGATACAAGTGGTATCACCTATATCCAATAATTATTCCATACTAAACACATAAATTTGACTCGGATAATAGCATCGATGTAACCATCTAAGGCCACATAATGCAAAATTCTAAGATCTAATAATTGTTCCAAAATTTTGCTCTAGTTCACTACCAACCTATTTTAACCTAGATATATATGTGTATAATAAAACATCTAAGTATTCTTAATTTAAATTTATTATAATATCAGTTAATATTTTTAATTTTATATTTTTGGCATATCTTAGTATTATAAATTCAAAATATTATTTCTTGAGTTTAAAAATTGATTGGCCTATTATAGATCTATTTATTACCTATTTGTTTATTCATTTCTATATTATTAACACTATAGGTAACCTCCATACCTAATGAAATATAGGTTTAAACAATAACATTTTTTTTTTAATTTGCATATTTATATGGAAGTTGGCTAATTTTGTAGTCACTTGGAATTGTTTGTGTATATACAAACAAAGATAGTTGTTTTTGTAAAAATAAATAACTTTGTTAGCCTATTAATTTGACTAATTAATCCATATAAATGAGATATTATTTCCTCTTAATTATTAAGTTACATGTTTATATGGAACCTTATTCTATAATTTAACCCATTTCATTCTCTCATCATAATGATGGTTCATAGATGATGATCCAAAACATTGATTAAAAAATTATAATTTTTTTCCTAGAAATATACATCAACATAAAAAATAATTTTAAATTTAAATCAAACCCAACCTAAACAAAGTTGACTATTTTTATTATTCAAATTATTTAAATCATAACCTATGTATATAAATTAGTTATAATTTTTAAATTGATAATGGTTTTTCATGTATTCTCATTTAATACTATGAATCCAAGGAATTAAGAATGACATTATATTTCAATCACATGACATACAACACCTTCTTATCATTCTAGCTTTTAGCTATCCTAGCGACATGAACTTCCTTTAGACACATGATCTATTTTGATTACCTTACATCCTCATATTGAATAAACTATGTTGTATATCATGGACCCTCTACATGGTGTGTAGCAAGTGATAACGTGACAAATTTCTTACAAATAGTACTTCCTTGAAATTTCATGTTGGTAAACCTCTTTTTCATACTTATGCAAGGTGTTGAGGGATTAATTAGCACTAGTTCAGGCCACATGCTCTAATTTCATATCATCTTACAATGCAAATTTTTATTTTATTTTAACAAGTTTGTTCCATGACAAATGTCACTTTTTAAAAACTTCATAGATATTCGGGTTGTTCATAGCTTTTGCATACTTTGTTCCATATCAGGGTTGTAGCTAGATCCACATGTAAAGTTTTTATTAGTTTGCATCAATATGAACCATATATATTCAAATTATTATAAGTATTATTAGTTGGATTATTTATAATATTAAAGGGGAAAATGGGGAAGCTTATGATCATTATATGGCATTAGACATCCAAAAATGTCATTTATAACCTCGACTATGCTTCATGACATCCCACACAAATGGATATAGATGTATATCAGGCACAAATAAGATATCTTCCTATTGATATTTTGTATTATAATAAATCTTAACAATGGATTTTAAGGAATATATCCCACTAGACAATATCCTAATATCTTTAACTAAGATTGATACCAATATTATATGTATTAAATTTGAGTTTCATATATTTAAATGATAATTTAATTAGGTGTCATTTTACATAATATAAATTATTAGTGTTTTGATTATTTATATTCAATTAAGTAATTTATGTTGAACTAACCCAAGAGATACTTACTTTATCTAAAATTAGTGCCATGAGACAATCAAACTATGAAATAATGCCATAGCATAGATTTTAATATTTTAACATGCATTCACATTCAAAATTGTTCACTGTGAAGGATGAATTCTAGGTCAAAAAAGTTTTTTATAATACATTAATAATGTGAATATGTGAGTAAGTAAAGAAGTGACACATGGTTTACCACTATTTTATCTCTATCTTTTACTTGGAAACCTTTTATTGATTATCTATTTTTTTTATTGAGAATGAGTGAGATCATGACACGTAGAATCATCTCATTATCTTACATTATTGAATTTAAAAAGTTTATCTTGATACCTTGAAATAAGTGGTTATGGGTGAGTGAGATTGAGACATAAAACATTATCTCATGGTCTTATAATGACTATGTGAATATGTAATTACTAAGAAAAAATGTGACATATTCAAAATTAATAGTGAAATAAAACTTGTTACAAAAATATGTGAATAAGTACAAGTGTTTGAGAAGTGAATACTAGTATTTTAAAAGGTGAAATCTGAAAATACGACTAGATATGTGAATAATGAAAATGTAATAAGTGTCATCATATCAAATTTCATAATCACATCCATACACCATATTGTTAAGAGCTATGAACAAAGATTTATTATTGGTGAAATCTATAAATTTAATACCAATGTTATAAAATAAAAAAATATAAATAAATTTTCCATAGTATTATTTCTCATTATACACAAGATAATAATATTATAACTTAGGAATATAAGATTCCCCATTCTACATAAGATAAGAATATTATAACTCAGGAAGCTATGAAACTAATATTATTGTCTTGTGTATAATGGACACATGCCCATTATACACAAGATAAATATATTGTTTATATGGTACAAGGTTTATATTAGGGCCCTCACCCATATTAATACATTAATAAATTAATACATTCATGTTTTCTATATGATAAGAAATAAATAGAATATACTAGAGGAAATGTTGAGGAGAAAGATATAAGAAGGTATGTATTAAAAGTGACAACAAGATTAGAATTGGAAATTTTAAATTTTATTTTCTTTTTCAGATACATTTACATCATATAATCTTAGGAATGCCTTCATGTGAGATTATAATTCACTTGGTGGTCCTTATTCTTGATATCCTAAGAAACCTCTTGAGAAAATATTTCTAATATGTGGTACTTTAAGATAAGTTGATCCATTATCAAATTTTGGCATGAGAGAATAGGGCCCCCTATAGATAGGTGACCCTATATGGTTGGTTCAATGCCTATCTAATCTATATATGGAAGATCTAGATCTATCTGTGTGGATTAAAGGTAGACCTAGAGGGTGAAAAAATTATCAATCATCTATAAATTATCATTGATAATCCCAACAAGTTTATTTTTCTTGTCTCCTTTCCTTTAATAGATTCCAACCATTAAAGGGACACTTGACAAGGTACTATCTTTAACTAATGTTGAGATGGGATTCATAAGAAGTTTATGCTTGTATAAATCCTTCTTGGAATGTTTTCCCAATCATTTTCCTATCTTTACCTCAATTGATTCAAGGTGAGATATAATTGAGGAGGTGTCATGCTCATCTTTCATGTCGAATGTCTTGGATCATGGAACTTTGGTGTTTAATGCTCCCTCCAAGTCATTTGTTTTCCACATTTCATATCTTAGAATATGTACTTTAAATTTTTACTAGGTTAGTAGAGATCCTAAATTTCATTCAATTATTTGATGTTAAGAGTCTATTCTTCTCTCATCACCAAGCTCATAATGAATTGAATATTGCTAAATTCTAGCGTAATTTTGGCAAGAGTAGTGATTAGGTCATGGCTCAATTTAATTTCATGAAAGGTGGGTTGATTTTTACTATAAATACCATCAAAAATTAGTAAATTAGTATTTCTAGGATGATATCATCATCAATACATGCGTAGATAACATCACAATATCATAGATCTTAAGGAATAGATTGAGAGAGAGATGCCACATTTGAAACAAAGAATGAGGAATGAGATGATTTGTTTATAAATATGATAAATTTTATGGATAAAGGAGGACTGATATAATAAATAACTAATATGATATCCATAATCTAAGCATGTGAGAGTTAATAATTCCTTTTTTCATTTCCATCCTATCTAAATGTCGGAGAGTTAATACACTTTTTTTTCAATGCTATCATCTCTGAGCATGGGAGAGTTAGTATTCTCTTTTGAAAAATTATTAAAAATTAGATCATCTAATATTTATAAATTATTATTTTCAATTATAAAATTTTAAGTACACAATCCCCCATATTTTCTATGATATCATCATCTTGATTATCCTCACCAAAATAATGATTATTTTTGGTTTCATTGAATTTTTGGAGCATTCTAAGAGTTTAATGCTAGTTTCAATATTTATGTTAGATTATAATTTAGGGGGAGGATCCTTTCTTAAAATTTGAATCAATTACATCAAAATGGAATATTAATTACTATAATTCTTTATGAAAAAGTATTGGATAATTCAACATATTACATTATAGAATATAGTTATTTATCATTGACTTCTAAAAACATAGAAATTGGAATCTATAAATTATGATATGTAACTCCAATAAACATTAAATCAGAATCCAATAATAGTGAAAATATATTCTAATATTTTAATTAATTTATGTTATAAAAATATAATAATAATAGTTGTAGTTTTTAATGTGGACTAGAATATATCCAAATTTAATGAAATGAGGGTTTAAGGCACTTATATTTTTAATTTTAAAAACATATATTTTTAAAGTAAATATACTTATTATATTTATACTATAATTTTATAGTCATTTTCCAAGTTTAACATTATTTATTATATGAGGGAATTTATTTTCACTAATTCTAATCAAATTTGCTAGTTTTATTCATAGATTATTTATAAATGGAGAACTACATGGCATGAGGCCCATTGGGCTATGTAGATATAACTCAATAAATAAGGGGTTTTCTAAGGATAATTGAACCATTCCCATTTTTAACATTCTCCCTTTTTAAATTTTATCTCCTTTTGTGTGCTTATGTAGGATTAGGGTTCTGATTTTATAGTTATTTTGCATACAAATTTATGTTCTACATAGAAATAGGTCACATATTTATGAATGTGAACTAACCCAAATTTTTAGATCTAATGCATGGTATAATATGGAAAATTTATATTACATAGATAGAAACACATTTTGACCATGTTTTACTCCTATGGACTTGTCCTAGGAGCCATTATTTTCTAATACATCTAGGTTTTTATGGATTTTTAAATAGTCATAGTCTATAGAGTGTTAATATATTTTGAAATAAATCAATTATAATGATAATTATCTAACCCTAACACGAATTTTTTTTTTAAATTTTGAAAATTATGTAGATCTTTGTATTTTACTTTATTTTGTATTATAAATCATATTTCAATAGTTTAAATTTCCATTTAGATTTAATTGTAACTCATAATTAATCTAGTGAAAATAAAAGGTGAAGTTGTATCAAGGTTGAGGAACTAGATTATTTTGTTGGGGTCTAAATCATGCCCATACTAGCCTTAACTAGGACACTCAAGCATGTATTTTTACCTATTTTTAGACACACTCTATATTCCTCATTCTAAGCCACTCTCCTACTATACATATGGTCCTTCTAAAAATTATTCTATATTCATATTTTTTAATCTTTATTTTATTTATATAGTTCTTCCAAGAGTTCCTTTTGTTATTTATAACACTCAAATTTAATTATAATTAATTCACCTTTTCATAGCTTGTTTAATTCACATCATTCATTTTTATTAATATCAACCCACATTCATCCATACAAAAATAACAACATAATCTATTGGCCTATGTATATGTGAAATGGGTTCTAGGTAGGAAGAGACCAATGCAACTATAGATAAACACATGGATGTTCTTGCAAAAAAAAATTAGATCATAAATTTCATGAGAAAGATGACAACAATGATAAATTTATTGATACTATATGGATCCTCATCGATCAAATATCTTGGATACTACCAAGAAGGTTTGGGAAGCAAAGGTGATTTGGGAGACAAATTGCATAAACTAATTACAAAGTCCTCATATAGAGAAATTTTTACGAAAATGGATTTAAGATAACCTAAATTATATTTCTATAGAACTGATAAATGTGTAGGAATTTTATATTTTAGTATTGTTGACCAAATTATAGATATATGCTTTGATGAGGTGGATAATTCATTAATAGGGAAATTTAAGGTCTCTAGACTAAATATTGACACATTTAGAAGCTATGCTAAAAATAAATGGAGACCCAAAAGATATTTTTATATATTTGTTATGTTTAAAATATTTTTATGAGTTTTTTCAAATTAGGAAGGTTTTAAAATAATTATAACATGTGAAACTTGGTTCATAGGGAAAGAAATACTATTTTTAATAAAATGAAAACCTGGGTTTGATACAAACAAGGATATTTTCAACTTCCTAACCATCTAGGTTAGGCTCCTATATCTTCCATTATATTACTAATATTAAGAGATAATTATGGGTATTACTAATATTCTTGGATAACTCATGGACCTTGATTCAACTACAAAAGGTAGTATAATGTTTTTATATGGTAGATTTTGTGTTAATTATTTAGTAACAAAAACCTTCCAACTTAAAAAAACATTCCACCAAAATTAGAGATCAAATTGAAACTATAGAATATGAATATTATTCAATGCTCATCCAATGTTTCCATAGATTAGGATACATAACTAAGATATGTGTTAAGGAAAATAAGTAAAAAATGAGATGGATTACAAAATAAACCACTAATTAAACCAGCAAGGAAAATAATGAAGAAAAAATAAATAGTAAGGAGGAAGAGATAAGAACCTATCAGACTAATTTAGTGACCAAGGATAAAAAAACATGTAGTAGACTAAATTAAAAGTAACAATATCATTTATGGTTAGAAATATTAAGTGGAAAGAACTATCATTAATTCAAAAGAATCAATCCTTGGTCTTCAAGGATAAATAAGACACAGTTTTAAAAAGAAAACAAAATAAGTGGAGGAAGGAGATACTACTATGATATGTAATCAAACTAAAATATTCAATCATTATTTAGTTTTTAAAGAAACCAATTTGTTTGATTTTAAGGGGTACCTAATGAATACCCATTCTATAGGGGATAATGTATAGAATAAACATGGATAAAAATTTAAGAAAACAATAGTTTTATCACATTATGAATATTTTAATATACAAAATTTTATCCTTATCTCAATTTTGGAACCCCTTCCAAACCTTATAAAACATTAGACTTAAAAAATATGAGAAAAAAATAGCAGATATAGGCCTATAATAAACAAAAGGAATACCTAATCTTTAAGAGATCTAAAATAAATAAATAGACATGGGAGTGGAAAATTGGAATTAGAGTGTTTTATTACTAAATGTATCTTTGGGACCTTATAATCCTTTAAAAATAAAATTATTTCAACATTAGAGGACTAAATGGTCCTAGTAAGCATATAATTATTGAATACCTCATAAATAATCACAATCCTCATTTTGTGGCCATTCAAGAGACTAAGATGTTTGCATAGACCTTAGGTGAAAAAATAAATAAATTATAGAGTAAAGATTTTGTCTTTGGTGTAAATTATTTTAGTTATTTGAGAGGAATTTATACCTTATAAGATCCCCAAGTGGCTCATGGGGATATTTTAATAAGTGGAAATAATCATATGTCTATTTTATTAACTAGTAAACATGATACCTTAATCTAGATCCTATCTAATATATATGACCAAAATTCCTATATGGGAAGAAGTTATATACATAGATACATATATACATATGTACATACATAGACACACAAACATGTGTGTGTGTGTGTGTGTGTGTGTGTGTGTGTGTGTGTGTGTGTGCATGTGCATGTGCGTACACACATGCGCGTGCACACACACACACACACACACACACACACACACACACACACACACACACACACACACGCACACACACACACACACACACACACACACACACACACACACACACACACACACACACACACACACACACACACACACACACACACACACACACACACACACACACACACACACACACACACACACACACACACACACACACACACACACACACACACACACACACACACACACACACACACACACACACACACACACACACACACGCCATGTATAATGAAATAAGATATTTTATAAATAGTTTAAAGGATTTCAAATGGATTTTAGTGGTTGAATTCAATATCCCCTCACTCTATTAGAAAAATAAAGGAGGAAGTTGAGATTTTAATAAAATTATGGAGGATTTATCTTGACTTATTTTTGGATTATGATCTTATGGAAATACATGGAATAATATAAAATTAGTTATAAATCACATTCAAATTAGGTTTGATGTATGTCTCATATTTTATTAGATTATCTATTATGAATTTTATTTTTCATCCTTAACTAGAATTGGATTTGATCATAACCCTCTTCTCTTTAATATAGAATTATTCAAGAAGAAATCATTTAAATTGACATGGCTTAAACATTTGGAGATTGAGGATAGAGTTAAATATTATTGGAACTTAGAAATCAAAGGATTGAATATGTATAGAGTAACCAAAATATTTAAAATGATGTAAACCAACCTTAAATCTTATAATGGAAAAAATTTTGGAAATATTTTTGAACAAAATAACACAATATCAGAATATCTAAAGGGCATAGAAAAGGAAATTCAACAAACTGGTATGAGCTAGAATACTTATTGAAAAAGAAAAAAAAAAAACAAGTATGACTCCATATTTCAAGATATTTATGGTTAATTGAAGGTGAATTTTTTTTTTCAGATTGGTACATGGGTGGGAAACTACAAAAGGGTTGTAAGAGGAGGGAGAGGAGGATGATCCAAATTCAAATATAGAAGGTATGTTTTAATCTTATTGGGATTGTGATTGTGAGTGATCCTAATCCTTTTGGGTTTGGAGTTTAATATTGAATATTTTATTGTTGGTAGTTTCAACCACATAACAATTTAGTTATGTATGGTGTGGAACAAGTATTTATATTGTTTGACCATGTACCATACACCTTATTCTTAGGGGGTTCAATTATTTCATGTATCCTTGGTATTATGGAGGGATATAGGAGATTTAAAGTAGTTAATTCTATATGCAATCAGAAATGCATTAGATCCATAAATCAATCCTAGCTAAGAGAAGATAGATCCTACTTCAAATTCTGATTAGGGATACATTAGATAATTGAGAACATGACCAATATGTTTATCCATGAGACCCAATTATTGGATACATTATTACAATAAGATCATTAGGGAGGGTTTCAAAGCCTCTAGTCAAGAAAAACTATGCAATAACCCTAACTAAGTCTTATGTTTTCATATTAACTATACTAATAATAAGTAAAACAAAGAAATATAATCTAGTGCTCACTAAATCTTATGGAACAATATGGGGCTTAGTAAACAAATAAACATGCATAAGAGAATCATAATTAAGCTATGTATAGGTGAGACCCTAATGCATAAAGATGAAGAGTAATATTATTTAGAGGCCATTACTTATGCTACTTCTATCTCTTAAAGAGAGGATCAAAGTTAGAGATACTTACCTAGAAGATGAACACTTTGAGACTCAATCTCTTCATTAGACAAAGGGGATTTTCAATAGGTTATTGTGGTTTATAAGGATCAATAATAAATTCCAAATCATCTAAGACTTCTACACAAGACTAGATTCTCTAAGTAAAAACCCTAAGCTAAGACTCATCAAGTAGAATGGTGGAAGAACATATTGTAAATAAGTGAAAATGAATATTAACTCTTGATGTCTCTCTAATAATGGTAGAATGGATGTGTTTATATAGGCATATCTAACCCTAAAACCTTCCAAATGTTTTGGCTGATTGGGTCGACTCAGTTGACCTAGTATCATTATTGAAAAAAACTCACTAGATCATGGGTTACATCAGCCAAGAGCTGACCTAGACCTTAAATGAGTTTCACCAATAAGAGTACAAGGTCAACCTAGTCTACCTAGTGCTATAAACTATCGAAAGGGGTGTTAGGTTAGGAAAAAGGGTATGGAAAGTAGTAAAATATTAGAAGAGTGTACAAAAGAGGAGTAATAACTCAAGGGAATATTTTAGGAATTGGTTGGATTGGTAATAAGTGACAATAAGGGACAACAATCCTATGAAGCACTAATGGTCTACCCACCCCTTTCTTAGTGCATAACTTAGGGCATGCGCTCAAAGAGATTAAGACTTGATGGGTTCTTATAATATAGAAATCATTAATAACTGATAAAAGTGTGAAAATATTATGTGTATACATATGCCCCACTCTAAGCTCATCATGTGTCACTCAGGTGCAATAGAGGATGGTGCTTTGAGAAAGAACATAGTAACACTCAATGTTTAGGCCAAAAAAAAGTTATAATATTTTAAATAAAAAAATAACTAAAATTAAATGATTGAAATAAAAATAATTGAAAAGTTAAATGTAATACATACCTTGACTTACCTTTATATTTAGATGGTTATCTTCCATGTTTGTAGTTTTGATTATGTAGGGCATAGAGACTATTTTTGACAAACCCAAGAATAAAAAACTAAAGAGAAACAAAAAATGTAGGAAAGCCAAGAAAAATTGTGCTATGTGGATAGGATGTATTTATAAATTTCGCAAGCTAGGGTGATAAGTGTTATGTTAGACTAAATGACCGAGTCAAAATTTAGAGTAAATCAAGTAACCAAAAATCTAAGGCTACTAAAGACTAAAAAACTCAAACAAGTAAACCTTAAGTAAAAAAGGAAAAATCACAAAGTCAAACCAAGGATATATGTCAAAAAGGATGGTAATTAAACATCAACATAAAATTAGTAACAATCCTTAAACAAATATGGGCAAGCAAAAATGGTAACAACAACATTGATGAGTGAGAAGTAACAATCCTTACTCAATTATCAATGGAAAAAGGTGCATAAAAGGGGAAATAACATTGGTGAGTGAGAAGTAACAAGCCAACCTAACTCAGTAATGGGAAAATTACATGAAAGTAGAAACAAACATAGGAGTCCACAAAAAGGGATGGTACAATGATGAAAAATGCTAAAAATAAAGCAAAATACATCTAGAGATGTAGATCCATGGTGTAAATAAAGTAATTCATATTTAATCAAGCATATTGTTTTGTTCTAAGGATATATAAAACCAAAACAAATTAGTGATAGCATGATTTTAATAAGTGAATAAGAATGAAGTATGGAAGAGGGAAACTAGATTTAGAATCACACATGCCTATCATGGAGGAAATGAAATGAGTGGAGGGGAGAATGAAGGAAAAACCAAGGTAGAGGAACTAATTCTAAGTCAATACAATCAAATTAGGTTTATCAAAACAAGAGGACTTTTGAACTTAAGGATGTTGAATAACTTCTCCTAAACACATAAGTATTAGGTCAAAAAATGAAGTATGTAGATCATCCCATGAAGGCTATATGCATGAAAAGTAAAATGGACCTACCTTCAAAAAACATATTCCTCATTTCTTAGGAACCCTTAAAGAGTCATTGGTTTACTATGAAGATTGGGTACTTGCATGATAAATTAAGTAGCACCATAGATTTTCTTGAATTATCCTATTACAATCTACTAGCCTACCATATCCCAATGGACCTCAGCTCTATTATGAGGCTAACTGTGGAGTTTGATATTTGATTGGAGATAGGAGATGTGATTATAATCACATATTTTGGTGTGATTTTAAATTTTGAGAGTTGTATGTTACCTTTTATATATTATTTACTTTTTTTTCAAATGATTTGGCTTTTAACTGTCTTGATGGATTTTTCTATTCCTTCTCCATATGGATTTAGAAAACCAAACATGGGTGATAAATATGACTTTCATTTGAATACTTGGGACTTGGTTACTAAGAGAGAAATATAGAGAGCATGGTGTCTAAGAGTGTCATAAATCTAGGTGAAATAGAAGTACTATCTTTAATTTGACCTTATTTTATCCAATGTGGAGTGTAAGGAAAGGAAATCAAAAGGAATGAAACATGAAAAAAATTGAATTACTTCAAATTGAAAAAATGTGAAAAAGGGTGAGAAAAGGGTAAAATGATAGTAAAGTGTGATTCCTTATCATAAGAATGAGGGAAATGTAGGAAAACATGATAGCATATATATTTTTGCAAATTTTATCTATCAAAAGAAGCAAAAGTGAAGAATGAGAACAAATATCAAGAAATTATAACCATTGAAAAACACATTATCAAAAATTTATAACAAGATGGTGATTTTATGAGGACTGATAGGTCCCATCCATGGTCTTACACTACAACTCATAAAAGATAAACTCAATGGGTGGAAAAAAGTGTGTAAAAAGTATGAAAACAAAGAGGATAAAAGTATAGCACAAGGAAGATTGGGTCCTATCCATAGTTTTATAATGAAACTCATGAGAAAAAAGGAAACTAAAAGACCAAAAGGAAGGACTAAGGTTTGTGAAAGGAGATAATTGCTAAAAAGGGTGAGACCTATGTAAGTAACCTTCAAAAAGTGTTAGATAGATAGAATATAGAAAGCTTGAAAATAATAAAAGGATTTAACAAAAATACTTTTTGAGGAATTACATCTTGGTGGGCTCTTTGAAAATATGGCCTTCATTGGTTTGAAGGTGATAAGTACTTGGACCAAGAATATATTTCAATAAATAAGGACCCCACCATTTTTCATTTTATTTACCTTATTTGTCATGAGTGTATTATAATGTAAGGACAAGATCACTAACATTAAACATGTGAAATTTAAAATGTTTGTTATGTTGGTTGGTAATATGGGATTTGTATTGGTGATTATGTTCCAAAGTAGAAAGATGACATTCATCAAGGAGATTGAGGGCATAAAGGTGAGATTCATGTAATTATTCGTTAGGTATGATACCATGAAGAGATATATGAAGAGAGGGAAGCTAAAATTCTAATGTAAGTGCTGACTCAAATCCATAGACTAGAGAGAATGGTATTTCCTAGTGGTAGTATGTATGCTAGTCTAATATGTCCAAATAGTAGGATACAGATGAAGGTACCAACCTGTACAGGATTCATCAATTATGGATAATTTTATTAATAATTTTTTTTGTGGCCTCAACTTATCCATTATATTTTGGATGATAAGGTGTGGAAAACTTAATATTGATTTTAAATCTAGCATAGAGCTATTTGACATCTTTATTTGTAAAATTACCACCATTATCTGAAATGATAGTATGAGGAACACTGAAGTGGAAAAATGATTTGATTAAGGATGAATTTTGAGAAGGTGGTATTGGTGACATTAACGAGAGGAATAGCCTCAAATTATTTGGTGAAATATTCTATAGATGTTATTATAAAGACATGCCAATCTTAGGATCAAGGAATTTTTTGATGAGATCTAATCCCCACATGGAGAATGGCCAGGGAGATTTGACAGTTTGAAGCTCAGTTGGAGATAAATGAATTAGATCATCATGGAGATATAAAGGAATAAATTTTTTATAAAATTAAATAGAATCCTTTTAAAGAGTGGCCCAAAAACATCCCATACATAGGCATTTGTGGGTTGTAGCATGCCCACTATAATGGCTATTATAAATTACTCATGTGCTTATTAAAGGAGAGGAGGAACCTCATATTTCATAACAAAATGAATCAAGGTACATTTATAATTATGATAATAAAGGATGTTATATCAAAATACGTAATTAAAATATTATTTACAAATGTGAGTCTTTTCATAAGAGTCTAAGTTGAGAGGATAAGTTTTATGTTCCAAAAATTGAATGATGTCTTTATACCATGGGATTTTTTAGATGGTGACATAATTGATGTGGTATACAAGTGAATCATGTGGTTTAATAGATGATGGAGATTTTATTATTTAGATAATAAAAGTGACTTGGTGTGGATAAAAAAGAGATGCTGAAGAAGAAAGGGAATCAACAATAGAATTTTTATCTTGAAGAATGGGATAGATGATAAAATAAATAAAATATTTGGTGAGAGTAGTTATTATTTTATGATAAGAAATTAGATTCTTGATTTTTCATTGGTAATCACCATTTACTTGGTGGAAAATTAGTTGAGAATCACCTAAGGCATGCAAATATTGGATATTTAAATCAAGATCATCTCTCATGCCTAAGATTAGAGCTTCATACTCTACCATGTTATAGGTGATGTCAAATTTTAAGTGGAAAGATAAAGGGATAATTTTACAAAAAATAATAGTAATAATGAAACCTACCCTATCTCCTTAAATGTATTTAGCACCATTGAAGTGAAGGGTCCAGGTATCCTCATGTAAATCGACATTAATTTTAAGAAGTTCTTTGATGACTACTTTGCATTTAGTAGTATTAGGGGGGATAGTGAATTCATCAACATTACTTCCTTATAGATCAGTAATGAATTTATAAAAGTATTATTTAAGAGATATAACTTAGTTGAGACCTTAAATATAGATAATATTGTCATCAAGAAGACTATCTTGAAGGTGATCGATAATAGGCATAGGAGCTGTGGTAAGTTGATCACCTATGATCTATCTTTTGAAATTTTTTTGAGTAATGATTTGAAGATCAAATTCCATGATAAATACCATCCATTTTTCAATTCTATCACCAGGGAAAAAGGATTTGGATAAGAAGTGATGAAGGGGGTCATAATGAATGATCACATAAGTGGTCTGGTATAACATATAATATAAAATCTTTTTAGATACAAAATAAATGGTGAGGTAATCACATTATACTTTGGTGTAACATTTCACATAATCAATGATGCCTTGGATTATGTATCATATGGCATACTCTCTTCTATTATCATCTTGTTAGGCAATCATTGCCTCAATTGATATGGGTGTGGAAGAAGTATATAGGATTAAAAGTTGATCATTTGAAGGAGAACAAAGTGTAGGTGGGTGAAGCAATGATTATTTAATGTTATCAAATGATTTTTGATAAGGATCCATTCATTCTCAATAATCACCTTTCTTAAGAAGATAATTGATAAAGTGGATATGATAAGCCATTTTAGGGATGAATCATGTAATTGCCCAAATATTATCGAGATAAGTGTGAATGTCTAAAATGGAATGAGGGATGGACATGTTGATCATAAAAATAATCTTGGCATGGTTAACATTAATGTCATGGAGAGAGACTAAGAATGCTAACATTTTACCAAATGTGACACCAAAGACACATTTGTAAGGATTTAGTCTAACTTTTTATTTAATAATATAGTTGAAGATGATGATAAGATCAGAAAGATAAGTCTTAAAAATTTTAGACTTAGCAGTGAGGTCATCCACATAGGTTTCTACAATTTTTTGGGTATGATTATGAAAGATATGATTCATTACCTATTGATAAGTGGCTCTAGAATTTTTGAGGCTAAAGGGCATTTTAACATAGTAATAGGTGTTCCATTATATGGTGAAAGTTGTCTTATGTTGGTGCTTAGGAGTAATGTGAATTTGGTTATAGCCCAATAATCCATCCATAATAGACAACATTTCATAGTTAGTTGTGGAATCGATAATGGCATCTATTGAAGGTAGATAGAAATTATCATTGGGACCAGTGAGATTAAGATTATAGAAATCAATGCAAATGTAAATGACCATAGTGACCTTTTTTTGAATTGAAACTATGTTATAAACCCATTTATAATAATCCACTAGTTTGATAAATTTATCATTAATAAGTTTGATAATTTCTTTGTGGCATAAGGTGGAAACCTCAGGCGGTAATTTATGTTGATTTTGATGCATAGGTTTGGCATCAAGATAAGTGATGATATTGTGAACCACAATGCTAGGGTCAATATCAGGTATGTCCTCATAGGAACAAGCTAATATATTATGATATTTATCAAAAAATAAGCTAAATTTATCATGCTCAATAGGTGAGAGTTTACAAAAAAATATAATTAGTCAAGGGTATGCTAGAGTACCATATTCAATGTGAGTAGTTTCTTTGATAAGAATAACATTTCCATCTTGGAAGTGGTATGGTGCATTTGGTAAAAAAAGAAATTAGATTAGTTTTAGGATCATGTTAGTGATAAATTTTTTGAAATAATTGGATTTGTTTTTTAAATTCCCAAGTTTGTGATATTGTTGAGGAAGTTAAGGTTATTAGGCATGAAGTAATTCAATAATAGCTTCATCACTAGGAAAAGTGGGAAGAGGACCATAATACTCAACATATAATTTGAGATCAAGAATTTGATTACCATGTGATAATATTCATAATGTATCTAATGGACATTGGTGGCCTTGGCATCTAGTGTAATATCAAGAGTATGAGAAGTAGATGGATAAGATAGAATTAGTATATCACTAGTTTATTTGATGGGGAAAAGATCAGGTGTAATGATGGGATCCATAGGTTATAACGAATATGAATAAATATATAGAGGTTCAAAATGTATAATTTGTTCTACCACCCAATTAGTATCAAGAACCAAACAATTAACATGAAGCACATGACCTTCAAGATCTAATTCACAATCCATGGAAATGATATGAACATTCTGATTAAAGTCATGTGTTTGAGCTAAATTTTTCCAATAATGTTTAACATCCTAGTCTCAAGATTGAGCTTGGGCCATGATGTAGTTATCATTATATGCTGGAGAAATGGTACATGATTGAGATTTAGGGGGAGTTTCAGAAGGTGAAATTTCAATGTTACTAAACTTACATGGAGACATGATGACAGGATCTTGGAATAATTTGGCCACTCCATAGTCATTGCATGTGAAGGCCTCTTTTGGTAAATAAGTTTCTTAAGCATTACATGGAGGGGTAATATTAGTTATCTCATCAATGAGAGGAATAGTGTGATCATGAAATGATAAATTGAAGAAATCCACTCTAAGATATAATGAGGTGACTTGATAGTGTTGCAAGTATGTTGCAATTCATTAGGTTCATCATCATATGAATTATAAGAGTGAATTATAAGTTGATATTGATGTTATTAAACTTAGGTAAGGGAGTAATATTAATGGTAGGAGTGGTAGGGATGAGATGTTAATATTTTGTATTAGGAAGTTGAATACTTCAAGGTTAGGATCAACCTCATGCTTATACCATTTTTCATTATGTAATAATTTGATGAATTGGCTACCAAAATAATCAATGGACCTCATTTTATGAGTCCATGAGTGACCAAGGAGTATATTATAAGATAGGTTTAAATAAAGGACCATCATTTTAGTTTAAACAATCTTAGGTATGATTTTTAGGGGAAGCTGAATACAACCAAGTGGATTTTGTTTAGTTTTATCAAATCCATGATAGGTAAGGCATGTTTGCTTGAGATGATCCTTATTATAACCAAGTTGTTGGATGAGCCATAAAGATGTCACATTAATAACAAAACCTTCATCAAATAGAAATTTAAAGATAAGGGTGGTATTAATGGATATTTTAATGAATAGTGGTGGATCATTGGCATAAAAAAGGATTTCATCATTAATCATGTCCTCTTAAAGGAATTCAATAGACAGTTTGGATGAAGGACACATAGTTTAAATGGTATGAATGTTGGTAGGTTGAGGTTCAATAGAAGGTGGTTCTTCATCTATGAAATATGGATATTTGATTTCTTGTAATTATTACATAAGGAACTTGTGATGATAAGGGGAAGTCTGAACTAACTCCATATGTGGAAATTTTCAAGGCATGGAGTTAAGTTCTTCCAAAAAATTCCAATGGGATTTAAAAGAATAACCAATGTGAGTTTTAAAAGGTAAGGTAGATTTTGAAGGAATGTAAGTTATTGGGAGTTCAAAAGAAGGAGGTGGTTCCTCAAGGGATTTCAAAGATAAATGATTGGTTGTAGCATCTTTGAGAATTTTCTTTTTCCAAATATGGCTTTTTAGATTTTGTGACAAGATCTTTGTAAGCTAGCTTGTGATGATAATTGACCTTAGCTATGTTAACATATCGAGAATTTTTGTAATATTAATCATAATCAACATTAATAGCACAAACATCCTTTGTATTTTGTTGATTATTAGATGTAGGAAAATATTTTTGGTTATTGGAAGAAGCTTTAGAAACTTGTCATATTTGAGTAGTATGGTACTCTTGATGATGAAGGTTTATCATGGATTCATGATTGAAGCAATTAACAAGCATGTAAGAGACAAAAATTTAGTAATACCTCTATAATACTAATGGGAATGACTAATGTCATCATGTAACCAATAAAATTTATTAGGGTCATACCATTTAGGAGGATTATTAGGATAAGTAAAGGGTTTAGATGGTGGTAATAATTATTTCATTTGATGTACAATTAATTGTATGTGAGATGGGGGAGTGTCAGCTTTGGCAATCCCTAGTTTGGTTTAAGTAATATTGCTAGTGACAACACTAGTATAATTTTTAAAATAGCCTTTAAGGATTTTGGTATTAGGTTCAAATTACTTCATGATAAAATATTGATGTTTATCTTTCTCAAGAGCTTTGTTGAGTTTTTGGGGAGAAATTTTTTGAACCTTATATTGAAGAGAAGGGTTTAAATTAGTTATAAAGTGTTTAAACAAATTATCATTAGTCATGTTATGTTTAAACAAATTATCATTAGAGATTTATATCATTTTATAAAATCATGAGATGATTTGGTGGGAGATTACTTAACATTACTGAAATGACTAAGATAATTTTTGGGAATATCATTATTTTGAAACTATCTGACTAGAGGATCAACTAAATCCTCAATTTTCCAAATGGAATGTTGTGAAAGTTGGTTGTACCATTCTAATACATTGTTAATGAAGGTTTTAACTAAAAGTTTAGTTGTGGAAAAAGTATTAGTTTGGATCCACTCTTTATAAATATTATCAAAGGCTTTAAGAAAGGATGCAAGGTCTTTAGTCCTATCATACTTGATAGTTGGATATATATTACCAATATCAATGGATATAATGAAAGGAGATAAAGGCTCATTTTTAATGGTTTTAAGAATTTTGTTATTAAAAATGGGTTAAGGAATAATATTTATTGAGGCATCTCTAGGAGGTGGATGAATAAAATTTGGATTAGATTGAGGATTGATAATGAGAGGTTGATTAGCCATATTGATTAAATCACATTGTAGTTGCATCATTTGAGAGGTGTTATAAGTTTTCATTATGTTCGTTTGTTGTATGACTTGGGAAATAAGTTGAGTCATATAAATTGGTGACTTGGTAGTTGTAGGATAACTCCTTGAATTGGTATTAGGGGGTGAGTTATTAGAAGATGGATTATTAGTGGGATTGTTGGATAGACTTGTGTCAATTCAACCACATTATGTTGAAAATTTTGAAGATAATAATTATCTTGATAGGTAAAAAAAGTATCAGATCCACCTACTTCATCTTGGGGTGTGATTGGAACCATGTTAAATCCATATATGAAAGAGGGGAAGAGGTACTCCAAGAGTGAGAGTTCTCTTGGGAGGAAAAGAGAGGGAGAAATGAATATCCCATATATTATCTAAATGGATTTAGGTTATTCAAGAAGATTATAAAAGGGTATTTCATGATGACTTGATAAAAATGAATAGAATTCTAAGGAAGGAGAAATAGATAATTGAGCTAGATAGATAGGACATGTAGTAAGAGTATAGAGTTGACTAGGTTGACTTAGTACTATAAACTAGGTAAAATAGAGTATGATAAGAGTACATAGTTGATTGGGTTGACATAGTATTATAATATGATTGGTAAAAAGAGGTAAAAAGTTGACTAAGTCAACCTAATACTTTAGGTAGGGAGCACATAGTCTATAAGAGATTGTGTTGAATAGATCGATAATGTATTGAAAATAGGGGAAATTTTTGACATGTTACTTAAAGTAAGAAGTGAAAGGAACCACATGATCAATTGGATCAATGAGAATTTTCCAATAGAGTCACACAACACAAAACCTTACACCAATGTTACCCAATTCAAGTATTTGCAATACAATATATAATGATCAAAGAGCAAGCAGTCAACTGAAAAGTAAATCCTAACTAAGTGGTCATCCTAAATGTTGTTAGATTATAAAGTGTTAATTTAAGTGTGATAAGGAATTTGGATGAAAGGAGGGAACTAGAGAGTAATATATGGATGTTTTTAGGACATTTAAGAAGAAAGGGATCTATGTTGGCATTGGTACTAGCTTGGTATTGGGGCCTACCCCATCACTTCACAATCCCACAATAATAATGGTGTCAGGTGATTTGCCAATATATAACATTAAGCACATGTTTATACTTGGCCAAAAAACTAAGTCATCTTCCCCCTTGGTGATGAAATATAAGTAGGTAGGCCTTGGGTAAGCAAATGTTTAAAATGAATTTGAAATTATGTGATTTGGTAGTGTGTGCAAGAAAGATAAAAAATAGTGAAACTAAGTAGTGTATTGAAAACCACCTAATTAGACCATGTGATATACTTTAAGCATGAAAACAATTGAAAGTGAAAGTGTGAAGTAATTACTATCATATAATTATTAATTTCCAATTTGAAACATAGTCTAGAGTTAGTTTAGATGATAGTGTATGCAATTACATAATAGAGTCAATAGTGTCACTACTATACTATATAAGCCAAAGTCTTTAAGACCTAAGTCAGCTAGGTTGACCTAGTATTTTAGATACAAGATATAATATAGAACTAGTTCAACCAAGTCAAGCTATTTTACTATATGACGGTAGTTTGAAATACTACAAACTTTATAAAATAAAACTATAAGGAAGAGAGAGAGAGAGAGAGAGAGAGAGAGAGAGAGAGAGAGAGAGAGAGAGAGAGAGAGAGAGAGAGAGAGAGAATCTTGGTGGGTTGGAAGATACTAAGGAATGTGAAATTTATATTAATGTGCCATGAATGTTAAAAATTATGCCAATTATGTCAATTAGGTCAACTTAGTTCTATAATTATCTATTTTCTAAAGCCTATCAAGATGACTATATCTTCTTGGTTAACCTAGTATGTTTTCTAGAAGCTATTTGGAATACTATGTTGACCTAGTATGTTATCTAGAAGTTGAATAAGAATAATGTGTTAACCTATGAGATCTAATAACCTAGATCTAATGAATACCTGAAATGATTATGTTCACTAGAATGTATGTAATTAGAAATGCATCAGATCCATAAATCAATCATATCTCAGAGAAGATAGATCCTACTTACACTTATGATTGGGGATACATTAGATAATTAAGAATATGACCAATATGTGGATCCACTAGACCCAATTAGGGGATATATTATTATAATAAAATAACTAAGGATGGTTCTAAAGCTCCAATTAATCAAAACTATATAGTAACCCTAACTAAGTTCTATGTTTTCATATTCACTATACTAATAACAACTAAAAGAAAGAAATATAATCTAGTGCTTACCTAAGCTTATGACATAATATGAGGGTTATTAAAAAAATAAACATGCATAAGAGAATAATAATTAATCTATGTATAGGTAAGACCCTGATGCATGAAGAAGAGTAATATTATTCAAAATCCATTACTTATGCTACTTATATCTACTAAAGAGAGGAGAAAAGTTAGAGATACTTACCTGGAAGATGAACCCATCAAGACTCAATATCTCCCTTGGACAAAGGGGTTTCAAAAGAGGTTTTTTAATTTTTAAGGATCACTAAAAATGCCAAAACATCCAATACTTCTCCACAAGACTAGATTCTCTAAGTGAAAACTAGAAGCTAAGATTCCTCAAGTAGAATGGTAGAAGAGAATATTATAAAGAAGTAAAAATTAATAATAAATCTTGATGTCTCTCTAATAATGCTAAAATGGATATGTTTATATAGGTAGATATAGCTTTAAAACCTTATAAAAGTTTTGACTAATAGGATTAACCCAATCGACCTAGTATCATTATTGACAAAAACTCACTAGGTCATCATTGGCTACGTCAGCCAAGAGTTGACCTAGATCGTAAATGCGTTTCACCAATAAGAGTACAAAGTTGACCCAATCAACCTAGTAATGTAAATTGTAAAAAGGGGTGTTAAGTTAAGAAAAGGGGTATGGAATGTGGTAAAATATTAGAGGAGTGTGCAAAATGAGAGTAATATCTTAGGGGAATATTTAAGGAGCTAGTTTGATTAGTAATAAGTGGCTATAAGGGATAATAATCTTGTAAAGCACCAATAGTTTTCCCACCCCTTTATTAATGTACCCCTTAGGTCATGCACTCAAATATATTGAGACTCAATGGGTTCTTACAAGATACAAAGAATCAATAATTGATAAAAGTGTAAAAATATTATGTGTATACAATTTCAAGTGTTAGTCCATCCCAGATAGCTAGAAGGATTAGACTCAAAAATACTTGTGCATGGTATTATTAGAATGTTGTTCAAAAGGCATGGTTCATGGATTATCACATGATCTTGAAAAGATCCTATTTACTTTGAACCACATCCTATTGATGGCAAGAAGAAGTTATTTAGATTTCAAAGGTAGAATAATCACATGATCTTGAAAAGATCTTATTTACTTTAAACCACATCCTATTGATGGTAAGAAGAAGTTATTTAGATTTCAAAGGTAAGATTGTCCCTTTCAAGTAGTTCAATGCATGGCTATGATCCATCAAAAGGAGAGGTTATATCCATCTAGTGGGATTTGGGATATTTTTATAGAGTTTAAACACTTGTTTAGTTGGGTTTTATTTTATTACTATCATAGTATTGGGATTTGGTATCATTCCATCTCTCATTATGATTAGAATATCTAGATGGGTTTATGTTATTCAAATCTTTGGCAATCATTATCTCAAGGCAGGAGGGAGAAATATTGGTGAACAACCATCATTAGTGGAATCTTGATAGGTGTGAAGATTTACTTGGAAATGTCATACCTATGTATATGGATTTTGGAAGGAAAATTAAATTCCTAAGATGGAAAGAGAGCATTCTAGCTTGCCTAATGTGAGCTTCAAGTAGCAAGTTGTTGGCATAGATACCAAAATGTATTGTGGTAGGTGGGTATGGGATATTTTAATATATTTTTTAGGTAAAACATTGTAGTGTTATGAAAATTTTAATTGTGGAAGATAGAGGTTCAATAGAAGCTTAAATTCATTTTCAAGTGCATTGTATGGTGGGTTGTTGATTTATGCTTGGTTTCATGTTTTTAGATGTTTTATTGGATAGGTAACCTTAGTTGGATCCTAGGAGGTTTGTTTTCAATGTGAAAGGATGATTCATTAAAGGATATTGGCTTAGGATTGCTTCTAGTGGTTTTCACTTTTATGACTATTATTCTTGCAACACTTAAAGTTATATCTTTAGTGAGTATATCCATGGTTGTTTCATGTGTTTTAGTACATTTTTAGGTTCTGATCAAAAACCTTATTTCATGTTTCAATGTTGGGGTTCATTTAAAATACTAGTGTGAAGCTCAAGATATCTAATGTTAATTTTTATGATGAACCATTTTCTTTCTAGAATTTTTTATTAGTATATTAGTCATGTTTCTTGTTATTTTGGTTTTGGGTTTTTCCAAAAACTTGTTTGAGTTCTTGGTTTATTGTTTTTAGGATGTTGGACTATTTTAGTGGAAAGAATAATAAACTATATAAGCTAAAACATAATAAATTATGGGAAAAAATTCAAGTTTAGTTTTAGCTTTCCACTTTCAACTTTATTATGTTTTCAACTTTTTATATTTTCAACTTTTTATAAGCTAAACCATATTAGCTAAAACATAATAACAAACAATTCAAATTTTTATATTTTCATATAATAATAAACATCCTATTAATATTATTTTTAGGATGTTGGACTAATTTAATGGAAAGAATAATAAACCTTATAAGCTAAAACATAATGAATTGTTGACTTGTTACTTATAAATACATTTATTTTATATCATAGCATAGACATCATTATTGTGACCTCTCAATATAAGATCAACGTTACAACCACCATCTTGAGGGGATTTCACAGAGAAATATTAATAGGTCAACAATTCATGTTTTTATATTTTCATAGATTAATATTACTAGGAAGAGTCCAGGGTGTAGTTTTCCATGCCAAAAAAGCTCTACCATCCATGTCATCTTTTAGAAGAAAAGACACTATTATCATTAGATATGATACATCCTAGTAGTTGAGTTAGCTTTAAAATTTGACAAATGGGTCTTGCATCCAATTTTATATAGAATAAACTTAAAACCTCAATAAATCAAATTATTCTCCTAGAGCTGATTGAAATATGGTATCATTATACCCTTACATAAAAATTACAAACCAACTGGAAAATGTCTGCATGTATTCTGATGTAAAGTGAATTTTTAGAGCCATTTTTGTCACATCTTGATTTCTCTCTAAGCTTAATAATATATTTTATCCATGTATTATTATGGTTTTTAGTGTATTAACTAATATTTATGTCATATTATGATTATGGGATAATTATATGTTGCTAAATTTACATGATTGCTTTGTTATGAGATAGTTATATTTTAATATTTTGTACATTATGATCATGTTTTTCAGTTTATACAATAATATTTTATTGATATAATTATGTTTTAGGATAACTAACTTAATTTTTTTGAGGTGGATATAGGATAGATCCATCCCTCAGAGTATGATGGAGGGAGAACATCATCAAAGAGGATGGTGTAGATGGAGGCATTCAAGGATGATAGAATGAAAAACTAGAAACCCATGCACACAACATATTAGAATAATATGTTCTATTATTATAGTTGTGACTTAGATATATTTATTATGTTTTATTTTATGTTAAGTAAGTTTGTTGTTATCTTTTGTTATTCTATGATTAGGTTGTTTGATTTCATAATTTCACTAATCTAGTTGTTACTACATTATTAACTATTAAATTATTGGGTTGATTGAATTAATCTATTCCTTTTTTAACATGACTCACCATTGTTTTGATAATAATTGAATGCTTGTATTATACATAGTAGGGTGTTTATACTAACATTTCTTGTTTGGATTTTTTGTTGTAGTAACAAACATATTCTATTACTTATATTCATTAGTTTATTTAAGTGACTAATTATGTTATAAAGTTACTATTATCTTAAAAATACTTAACATGATTACATGTAATTAAATTATTTGATGTATGATTAGTGTTTAAGCATTAAATAAAATAATATGCAAAGTTTTTTAGATATTATCACTATTAAATAATTATGTAGATGTCATTGTGTTTGTTGATTCTTTTCTAAAGTCTATGGTTATTTGTCCAACCTAGGGAGTTAACTTCTAGTGAGGTTGAATGCATTGTGTTTAATTATTGGATGATGTGATAACAAAATCAATAGTCTTTTAAAGTCATGTATGTATTACCCTTGTAATAGAGTATTTATGTTATATTAACTTATTTATAGTTGACATTATATGGAATAATATTGATTATGGTCTTGACATTTAGTCAGTTTGCATGAACTATGGAAGTCAATTCTATATTTGATAAAGTCAAAAGGCATGCATAATATTAAGGATATATAATGATTATTTTAAATTTTCATTGAGAAGTTTAGATATGATTAGGGTTTTTAATATATCATTGACCTAAGTTAATAATTATTCTTAGAAAAAATCATTATGCAAGTTTTAAGGACTACATGAGAATAGTGGTAGATTGTAGCTTAGTGGAAGATCTGTTGAGTTATTTTTGTTGTGCATTCTTTTGATTATTTTTGTCTATCAAGAAAAGAGGAGAATTTTTTGGGAAGAAAGGATGGAGAAGAATAAAGGAGAGATAAAGGAGGATTGTGAGGGACATCTTACAATGTGTAATAGGCAAAAAGAGTATTCAAGCTAAGGAAGAAGATAGATATGGATTTATTGGCATTATCAATATCATTTACAAGTCAGTGTTTTAATTTAATTCCTATGTTATGTTGAAGGATTTTTATAATAAAAAATTATTTACTAGGTTTTTCATTTTCTTTTAAATTATTAAAAAAGGGACTGTATGTGGGCTCTTGTGGATGGCTCGACCATCCACAGGGTCCTACATTCAACCCAGGGTAAACCTAGTGGAATGGGTAGAGCAATAGGATTTTTTTCCATGGTTATAATGGATATATGTGAGATATATCTTAATTCCTAATCAATTCATAAATCCCTATGAATTCATTTAATGATTTTTTTATTTTATAGGGTATTTTGGATTGGGTCTTTAACTTAGTTTTGTTGATGAATTAGTTAAGGGATATATACATTAAGCCATTAAAATCAGATTGAAATATATTTTTTATGATGGATAAAATTGTGTATAACCCTAATTAAGTATTTGGGTATAGACATTATGGGTTCTTTTATAAAAAATTAGAATGTGAATATATATACATAAATATATATGTATATACTTAGATTTATGGATGATGATATATATACACACAAACACATATACATATATATATACATACATACATATATATACATATATATTTATATATATATATAAATATATACATACATATATATATATACATATACATATATATATATATATATATATATATATATATATATATATATATATATATATATATATATATATATATATATATATATATATATATAAATTTAGGGCTTTTTGAATGGAATATGTGTGTTGGGTTTTATAATAAATTTAAGGTATGGGTATATATATTCGATGGTAAATGGATTGTAAGCAAAATTATAAGTGTATTGGTTTTGGTTCATATTTTATTTAAAAAAAAGTTATTTAGGGACATATACATGTCTTCGTTTGAATCCAAGAGCATAACATTATTTGGAAGAGTTACATGTTTATCATTGGACCCTATTGTGAATGGACTAAATAAATATTTGGAATGATAAATGATTATCATTACAAACCTATTGTGTGGTGTTGGGGCCAACATACCCCCATTTTTGAAAATCAGGACCCTTGAGAAACCCTGGGGTTTGAACATGGAGTTTAGCATGTTAAGGTCATTTATGGAATCTGAAGATATTTCATTTTGTTAAAGGTAAGCTTACTTGGTTTTGTTTTTCTTTAATTTGGACTGACAATACCAATAAATATTCTTTGTGAATTTTATTCATAGGTTCCATGGTGATGTTCCTAGGAAATTCATGCCCCTAAACCCTAAGAAAACCCTCAGTTTAAATTTAAATATTAGCAGGAATCAAATTAGTTGAAACCATTTTAAAATCCATTTTGGACCTAATGATGAAGCTCATATTTTAATATTAGTCATATTATTGACATAGTAAAAAATTAACTTAAAATACTTGGTCCCCTTTGTTATATTCCCCCTTTAAAGGTTCCTTTATATTCCTAACTAAGTTGTTCATTCTATAGGGTCCTTTTAATATTTCCTAACTTAACCTAAGACTTTAACCTTAAGGCCCCATAATATTTATTAATACTAATAGGACCTTAGTCTTAACACCTTATCCTAACTCTGATTCCCCATTTCCCCTCTTTATGATAGATCAGTCATTTGCTTATACCTTAGCCTAAGGTTTTAATCCTAAGCCCCTGATGTATTTATTAATATGAGTGAGACCTTTATCTTAACACATTAAGCCTAAGTCTTTCTTATGTCTATGGTCCTAACTTAACATCCTTGTATCTTGTACAGTCCAATAGCCTACACCTCATCATGGCACTTGATCCAATAGCATAAGGGAAGCCTGATAGAATCCTACATATAACATATTAGACCAATCATATTCAATCCCTCAAGTCACTGTCAATGGCCCTCACTTTATTACAAGGACCCAATCAGATGAAGCAAAATGTATTGAGAAGGTAAAAGGGATATGAAAGGCCTGAAAGATCAACATGCATCATGCTCATATTCAAAAATTAAAAGAAAATAGGTATCACCTGAAAAAAAACTAACCATAAGTAAGCTCCTAGATTATGATCAATGGCTGATGATTCATCATGAATTTTGATCCAACAGAGTAAGTTAAGTCCAAGATCTTGGGAGGCCTCATGAACGTGCCAAGTGGCCTTCTCACACTAGGTCATAATAATTTGATGAGCTTAAAATTGACATTTGTGCAACCATCATTTAACATTTGTGAAGATGTATTTGATGTTTACACGACCATCATATTTAATCCCATCAAATTAAAAATTCTTTAGCCTAAAAATTGACATTTGTGCAACCATCATTTGACATCCACAAGGATGTATTTGACATCCATGACACCATTAAATTTAAGAAGATGAATTATTATGCTTAGGGTCAAAATGCACTCCCAAATATTGTTAGAAGGCTCATAAATAGTTTTATATTCTAAGGGAAGTGCTAAAAAAATGCTCAAATACTATAGGTCTTCAAATTGCCAAATATGGAAATGGTCTTATAATCTAAGTATGTAAAATAAACCTATTATAAGTCTATACTTTAAGATCCGTATGACATTTTATTCAAAAATCATGAAACTTAAATTATAGACTTATACTAAGTCTTATTTTGAAAAGAGAGTCATCATAGAATAAAATTTAGACCAAAATGTATCTAGCTAAATGATTTAATGTGTTTTGTCAATATAATAAAATATTATGTGTCATTGGGTCATTGTGTCATGTTGATCCTCTTGGACATATTTTAAGAGCCTTGGCATAAATATTCTAGACCAATGCATACGCTATTTTCATTAAACATGGTGTAGACATTGGTCTAAAAATATTTAAGCCATGCCCCCTTACATAAATATAAAAAACTTAGGCATAAACCCCTTATCCTAAGGTTTATTCTAGACTTGATAAGTGGAACAAACCTTAGTCTAAGAGACTTAAGCCTAAGTCATAGTCTTAATAATATGATAACTTAATGTCTGATCATCTTTGTAGATCAACAACATGTGCTTTGTTTTAGTTTTTGATCGAATGATGTGAAGGTACCCAAGGAATTTTCAATGAGGCCTTGAGATTTTGCAAACTTGATGCATGGTGAAATCACATTCAAGGCTAAGATAGTAAGATGATCGAATAGTTTATGCCTTACCACTAGATTTCAATCCAATGACATGAGGGCACTCATGACTTTTCAAAGGCCCATGAGCTTACCATGTAGCCAATGCTCATTTGGAAAAGGACTGATAAAATATTTGGAGCATGGAGAAGGCATGTAATGATCCAAGTATCACAACCATGGGGTTTATAATATAAATAACCGATCATGGCCAATGATCTAGATTATAATTTATGGCTCATGCTAATCTAGGATTTTGATCCTACAGTACTAAATGAAGAAGGTATTTTAAATACCAATGGCTAGTGTTGAGATGGAATTTATGAAAAATACAATGAAAGTTCTAGACCAATGCCACATAGACTCCATGCAAGTAGGAAAGGACAAAATATAAGATCTTGTGGGCTTGAAAATGCAAAAGTATAGAGGTAAAGGTCAAAATCAAATCTAAGGCATGTATAATCCCAAACCTAGATATATTCTACCATTAAAGCTCCAAAACCCTAGATCCTACATAAAAATGACACAAATGGACTCAATTGATCACAATTCAATCAAAAGATATCTTAATTTTGTTTTGTGAGTGCAAAAGAGCTTCCATAGAGACCATTTATTACCAGTGCAAGTAATTTTTAGGAACAAAAACAATGGTGTCCCGAAGATAACAATTGAAAGAGGAAGATGACCTCTATTTGTCAATAGATAATGAATTAGATACTGTAGCCCTAAATATCCCTAGAATTAGGAATTGGTCCAAACTCTTCTTCATGATGTAAGAATTGAATCCCATCATAAAAGAAGAGGAAAGAATTACTATAATAAACTAGAGGTATTATGACTAGGTTGTAATCTCATAACTAGCCTTCACCATGCCATGGTAAAACTTGAGGTACTACACTATATTAACATCCTTTCCCCCATCTTTGTTGATTTCAAAATTGATAATGAATGGATCATTAGGGAAGGAAAGTACAAAAAAGTAGCATATATTTCTCCTATAGCATTTAATAAATATTATAAGCTCCCTCTTCCTCATGTATATTTATCTAAGATCAAGGAGTGGACAAGTAACCATGATTTGGACTCTATCCTTAGACCCTGGCTGCTCCAAAGCCCTCACATCTTCAAGGATTTTAAAGTTAAAATCCTAGTAGCCTAGTTTAGGGATGGTATTAGGGTAATAATGGCCTTGTTGAGATAATCCTTTGGAGCCCCCTCAATCACCCATGTCAATAAAATATAGGTCTTATTTATCCATTTCATAGTGGAACAAAAGCTCACTGGTCTAATTGGAGATTTAATTAGTGTCTTCCTCAACAAGTAATTCATTGCCATAAAAAGGAAGAACTCTAAGTAGTTATATATGATTTCATACCTATTATATTCCCTTCTTTCCTCAATTACCTTCCCTAAGATTAGGAATTAGACCCTATATGGCAAGACCACCATTTCACACCACTATTACAAATTACATATCTTCAATTATAGGAATCACATGCAGTTTATTTATGGCTATGTGTATCTAACCATAGTTAAGACCATCGCCAACATTCCCATGCCTAGGGTCCACCCCCTAATCAAGAAATATATCTAATTGATGGGTGACATCTAGTATTATCCTAACTTCATAGTCATCAAGATCAAAGGAATCATGTCCCAACCTTGTAGGTTACTAGTGTATGTTTTTATCAAGTTGGTTGAGCAAGAAATTGCTTCCCAATTCTTGCATGACATTAATGAAACTTGTAAAGAAAAGAATAAGGGTCTTCTCCACCCCTTACCTCTAATAATAGGAAGGGCCATACGATAGGACTAAAAACAAGTTGAAACCATGGCCAGACACAAAGATTTATTTGGTTTTCAACTAGATGAACTTAAGATGTGGGATCCTAATGGTATAATGTCTAGCCACTTAAAAGACAAGAATCTCCCAAAACCTGAATATGTACATCAACTTGGTTTTCATGAAACCATTTAAATCAAATCCAATAATTATGAAGAATTATTAGCTAGGATCGAAGGCGACAACATTAAGCTTGAACCTAGGTTAACCAAAGATAATAAGCTCTTAGGATAGGTTTGGAAAATGCATCCTTTATAGTAATATTTATTACTTAGTCCATTTGAGATAGCTCAAGAATAACCCCAAGTAGAAAAACCACAACCACAGATTTAGGGGTATCTTGAGAAAATACAAGATGAACAAAGTAAGGTAAAAGATAAAGTGAGAGAGGTGAAATTAGAAGAGAGGCCTAGATAGGGGACCCCATATATAACACTCCCACAAAGACCACCTTCTCCAATATAATATTTGGACATGATTGCCTTGGAACAAGAAGAGACACTTGAGGGTGACCTCAAGGAGCTTGTAGAGGCCTATGAATTAGATAGGGAGGTGGAGCCTAAGGAAGATATAGGAAAAGAGCTGGTCCCTATGGAATTTAGAGAGAAGAGGAAGGTAGAGTTAGAATTGGTTCCTATGGGACCAATAAAGAGTCCAAAATTGACCTTCTCTCACCCCAAAAGTAATAAATTGTTTTTTAGTGATGAATTCCCTATTCATGGACTAGTCATTCCTGACTAGTTCATTTATGGGAAACTATAAAAGATTCCCTCACTTTCCCACTCATGGGCCATGACAAGGGTTGTTGACATCACATTATATGATGACATGAAATCATGGATAAAATCCATCATAAAAGAGAAATAAGAATGAATAATTGTGGTCACCCAAGGACCAGAAGGTAAAAGGATGGACTCTCTAGGAGCATCTAGTAGCTCAAGTGTGGAGGTCCCAGAACCTCCCAAGTTTAAGGAACCAGTTACTACCATCCATTTCAAACCTAAAATAGCTATGTTAGAAAGAATAAAAATAAGGATAATTATGGTTGGAATAGAATAATTCACCTTTCAAAAGGTGTAACCCTTTATGGTATTAAACCCACTGGGAGGCTAGTATACTAGTTAAGTTGTAATTCATGAGAAGGATATGGAAAGTCTAATTGACACCCAGTTTGAATAAGCTAAAATTGGAGTCTAACGCTTGAAGTAGAGGATCATAAATTTTCAAAAGGAAAAGGAAAACTTATAGACACAAGAAATTTTATTAGTGCCTAAGGCAATGACCAAGATGTTTGATGAGTCATTCTATGACATGTTTAAATCCCTCAAGTCAATGAAGCTGAGGTAGAGTGAATTAGAGGGGTAGTGTGCATTGGCCAAAAGCCTGGTCACCTAGTGGCAAGCCTCAAAGGAAAAAATAACCTAATTCCTCAACATTCAAGTAAAGAAATAGATCCCAAACTTTGAGACCATCAGTTTGGGACACTTGAGCACAATTTTGGGAATTGTGGTGGAAAAATGTCAAAGTTTAAGTGCATGGTACAATGGTGTGGAAAGGGTCCTAAAAGAGGATAAGGTACTAATTATATGAATTGAAAAACTTATTGGGACCATGTTTATATATCTTTCATAACCAAATTCCCTAGGAATCATAAGTGGTGAGGAACTTAAGCATAGGGATACTTTGGTAACCCAAGAAATTAGAGGAAAAAACCAAGGCAAATATGGGGTTCATAATAGTAAAATCCTAGACATGATATTCAGTATAGGAGATAGGATAAACAAATATTAGAACATTAAAGAAGCCATGGATATGAATGATAGAGAATTTGATGACTTGGAATATTAAGAGGAGTAGATCCTGAAGCCTACTATGGATCTAGAACTAATTGATGAACAACATGCCAAAGCCATGAGCATCCTCCAGTAAAAACAATCAAAGGCCCCACTAGTAAATTAAGAAATATTATATTTTGTATATTTTTTTAACATTTTAAAATAGAATATTCCATTGTAAATTCATATGCTAGGTTGTTAGTATATTTTCCTCTAGGTCAGTATGATTGTGAAAACACATGTATTTTAGAACTTGTAAGGATAATTATCCTTATCTTTGTACACCTGTATTTTGTAACTAACCATTATACTACCTAACTTTCCTATAAAGGCATGTATTACCATTTATAAAAGATGGATTTCTGAGTAACTTTGTACAATTTAAAAAAATTAATATAATCAAGGGAATTCTATAAGGATTGTCTATGTTTGATGTGTTAATTGTCATTTTAGATTTTCTCTCAATTACTAGTTAAGGTCTTGAATTTGATTGGTGTCTTGGAATTCTTAGTTATATCCTTGTAATCATAGGGTTTCTAATTTATGCAATATGCTAGACTAGCTAAAAGATCTTTAGTTCTCTTTCATTTTCATTTTACTCTATTTTCAGATGTGCATTTGCTATTTGATAATAGTAGTAAATCTCTAAAGAAGAACTAGTTCTTACTTATGATTCTTTACACTATCCTTTGAAATTACCCTATTACATAGTGGAATTTGAGCTTAGTATGTTTTACATTATATATTGGTTTGAATGCATACTCAGATGAAATTGATGCTTTGTCATAATGTTTAAGGATAAAATTGGTAATCATTCTTTCCTTTTCTACCTTACCTTTCTCTTTTCTCCTTTTTTACCCCAAGATCATGTTAGTTTTATCTTCATTATAAATATCCACCTAGATTAGTTTGTAGTTTAAATCTAGAGTATAATTCACTAAGTATTAGCATAGATTCTTAGTAACTCATGAAGAATGGACCAAGGTGGATACCAACCACCAAATTATATAAATATTGTGGAACAGATTATCTTGATATATTTATATTTCACCAAAGGCAACTAGATTTCCAAAACCTACAACTCATGCCTTGAATTTTCTAAATTCTAAAATGAGAAGTGTTCTTTAAACACTAAGATCCACTGTGGTTCATTTAGAATCATCAACATGTGGACTATGTAAGCATTTGGATATGATAAATGATTATAATTTTGAACCTATTGTGTGGACTATGTAAACATTTGGTTGCGATAAATTATTTTTCATTTTGAACCTATTTTGTATGGAATAAGTAAATGATTTGGTTGAGTTAAATGATTAATTTTTAACTTACTATATATTGAATATGTAAAATTTAAAAGTTAAGTTACTTGGATATGTCTATACAATACATACATATAGTTGGTTTGAATATGTGAGTAAAGCAATCACATGAATTAAAATAAGTGTAAGTATATAAATAGTATTTGAGGTAAATATAGATGATCAAGGACTAAATATAAACACATAAATTCTCCATGTGTGGATATAGTAGTCTATGTATAAAATCTTTGATCATGTATATGCATGTAATTAAATTGGAATTTTATTTTTAGAGTTTTATGAAATAATGGATATTAACATATCACTATTTGGTAGTGTGAAATTTTTCAGCACATAAAGCTATACATGTCAGTCATATAAATAAAATTTGGAATTATCTAGTATGTTAAAGGCATTGGGACTATTTTATTAACTAAATGTATACTTAGAGAATATGGAATACTCTAAGACATAGATATTGGATGTCTTCTTAGAGTAGATCATATACAATAAAATATTTGTGACTGTATAGAAATTTTAAGTGAGATTTCTGTGTGTGTGTGTGTGTGTGTGTGTGTGTGTGTGTGTGTGTGTGTGTGTGTGTGTACATAGATATGAAATGCTTGTAACTTTATTATGATAACATGATAAAAATGGATGCTTTGTTATATATTTAATTTTTGGATAAAATAATTAACAATAAGGTACTTAAAAGTTTAAATATAGAGCTTAATAATTTGTTTTTGACTTGATTTTGTTATATATGTGCAACATAAACAAATAAATAAGTTGTGTTTAATGTATGTTTCATGGATGAAATGACATTATACGTTACTTTATGAATTAGGTAACTGGTAGTATAGATATAATCCTTACCTAAATGGTATGTTATATTAAGGACTATTTTTGATATTAGATTCATTACATTATATTTAATGGACTAAATGTGTGTTTCATGTTTTTGTACTTTACATATTTATATCTGTTAAAAGGAAATATTTGGAATGAATCTTTTTTTTCTAAACAAAATCTTGAATTTATGACACTAAATAAGTAGTGGATGGATTCCACTGGCTTAATTATCACCATCAATTCAAGATGAAGTGTAATCTAATTGAGTGGTGTGTATGAAATTGACTAATCCAAGAGATGATAACTATGTGAAAACTTTGTTCAAAGTAGTTTTTATAGTTAAACATTTTTTATTTCATGTGTTCGTATAGTTTTCATTTTAGTGAAATATCATGTTAGAATGGATTTATTTATGTTACACTTCATGTACTAGATATCTTCAACACATGGGTTCTAGGTTGTCACTCTAGATTCCTACACCATCATTATCTACCCATCCATGACAGTAGGGACATTTCCTTGGTGAGAGATAGTGTGATGGATTTATGGCCTATGGTTGGTGTGGAAAAGAACTTGGATGATGTTGTCCCTTCCCATAGGATTACTACACTTGAGATTATAGATTGATATTGAAGTTGAGGATACTATTGAGTCATGGAGAATCATGCTCCATGGAGCTTTGTACATGCATTATTATTTGAAATATTATTTATTACTAAAACTATAATTTTATTCATTATAATTCTATAATAAGGGTTATAATGTTGTATCAGTTGTGTCTAAAATTGTACTATTAATTTAATGAATTAGATGTAATATTTATTATTTATTCAACATTATGCATGATTTGTTATAAATTTTCATGGTGATCATTAGCTAAGTGGATTAGCTATAAACCTTGTGGTTAGATAAATTAATGTAGTTAGTTAAATATCACTACTAATATTTATCATGGGAAATGTATAAGATGAATATGTGTAATTAATTTAAAAAAAATTAATATATTCTTGTAAAACCCAATGAGTTGTTACATTATCATATCAAAGTTGAGGCTAAAACTCTAGTACTTAATGTGTCTACTAACACAAACTTATTTTCATATTAAGAAGGAATAATAATGGTGCATGTTAAACTAAGAGGTGAGGTTAATTTGAATACCAATCACCATATTGATCCAAATCAATTCCCTACCAAGTAAGATATGAAGTTGGATCAAATCCTCACAGCCATGCAAGAGACTATATGAAGTGTATAGACATGAAGAGGAGAATGCTCAAGAGGAATTTGAAGAGCATCTTTCTAAATGGGAACATCTTTAAGAGTAGAGGCATGATGAAGTGCCACAAGATCTAAGATCTCATGTAGCTACAGAATTATCACAATATATGAAAAAGGTAAATCCACCCAAGTTCAATGGAATTGTATTGGGAGATAGAGCTGAAGTATGGTTGATAGAAATAGATAAATATTTTGAGATTCAACATTCCTCTAAAATCACAAAATCAATCTATGGAGCTTATCATCTTACTGGTGAAGCAATAATGTGGTGGGAAAATAAGAAGCTTGAGATGAACCTATACTCAACCACCACCACTTGAGAATAGTTTGTGACACTATTTAGGTCAAGATGGATTCCAAAACTATACTTTGATCAAAACCTTATATATTTTTAGAATATTAAGTAATGGGACTTAATAATGAATGAATACTAGGAGTAATTCACCAAGCTCCTTAAGTATGTACCATAGTATCAGGTGGATGAGAGGTTCAAAATCAAGAAATTAATCATGGGATTAAAACCCCAAATTGGATGTGAAGTATACGTGCATGGGTCATGTACCATGGATCATGTTTTGAAGAAGGTGGTCAAGTAGGAATAGAAACTAAAATCTCATGCCCAAGTCATAGATAAGTTAAAAAAGAAATTTGGAAGTTCTAAAATAACTTTCAAAAAGAAGAACTGGAATAAGAGGAGTGGAGACTCCAAGAGTCAGTTTAAAAATTAGAATTCCATATTCAATATTGGTTTAGGTAATAGGAAACTTGGTAATGGTTTCAATGGAAACTAACAATCTAACAATAAATGACTAGTTTTGGGTTGCTTCAATTATGGAGGTGACCATTAATCTCAATAATGTCCTCAAGACAAGTTGAAGAACAAGGGTTGTACTAGTTATCAAGGTACATTCCAACAATAGATTCATGCAACTCTTAACAATCATTAGGTTGAGTATCAAGATTCACACATAGAACTATCAGGTATTTTTTTGATCATCTAGTTTCTATTTTGATTGACATAATAGCTATAAAATGTTCTATTGATCCTATAATGCTTGGTAAATTATCTATAAAATCTAGAGATATGGCAAATTCATGGTTGTTACAATATGTGAATGAGTCTAATGTCAAAGCTGAAAAGTGTTCAGTCAAATTAGAGATTATATTTATTGAATTCACTATAATTTTGGATATTTATGATGCACTATTGGGGTCATATGATGTGATCTTAGGATTCAATTTGATTGTGAAGCATAAATCCAAAATTTACTATTATATGAATAAGGTCAAGTATTAAGATGATTATGAAAATCAAACACAACTTTAGGGTGAGAAAATGCAGTTGAAGTGAAGAAAAATTTATATAATTTAACTCAATAAAGCTCAAAAGAAGGGATGTTTGGCATTTATCATTAAGATAAATAAGATGGAGGAATCTAAGGAACCATCCATAAACATTATCCTTTTCTAAGGAACTTTTAGGATGTGTTTCTAGAAGAATTACCAAGATTACCACCCAAGCACAAGTTTGATTTCTCAATTGATATCATACTTGGATCAGAACCATAGTCTAAGGCACTGTACATAATGAAAAACACTAAATTGGTTGAGTTAAATGCACAACTTAAGTATATTTTGTCAAAAGGGATAGTTCAACCAAGTGTTTCATAGAATGATGAATCTCTTCGCCTATGTATAGATTATAGGATGTTGAATTAAGAAATGATCAAGAAAATATATCCATTTTTTAGATAGTTGTAAAATGATGTCATGGAGGTATCCAAGTTAGTGGATGAAGTGTCTTCTAGTTTAAGTAATAATGAAAAAGTGTAGAGTATGCTTGACCTAGTATACTTGAAGGAGGCTTGGTGGATCTTTAGTTTTGGCATGGCTAGAGGTGTTCAAGTATGAGTATGGAGTATTGAGAATGTGAACTAGGTACTATAATATGTTTTATATGATTTGAGTGATTATGTGTATCAATGTATTCCATTTGTTTTATCATTGTTTTCATCTATACATTTTAGGTTTAGTGGCAAAAAAATTGAGTAGGTAGTTTACTAACATCACCATTGCCACGTGTGGATGAGTCAAGGGGATTTGGTCATATGGTTGTGATCACATTAGTCCAAAGATTTTATGTTCCAAGCATCAATTCATGAAATGAAGTATAGTCAAAAATATGTGTGTGGAAAGCTGGGTTTCTAGCTATTTTGATAGTGTTTTCCCGTACTTATCCAAATTTGCAATGTGAAAAGAAAGGATAAGTAGGCATTTTGATATTGTTATATTTCACACAAGTGAAAAAGAAAGGATAAATTGATCATATGGTTTAGTTTAGTTTTTAGGATAGTTTATTTATGCTAATTTTTAGGTCATGATATGTAGCACATCAAAATATATGCATGAGCAAAGTTGGCCTTCTAGGTAGTTCTTGACATAGTTGGCTCTATGGCAAAAAGAAATATGAGTGAATAGATTAATGGCATTATATCTTTTACATACAAAGATTTCAAGAATTGATTAATACACGGTTGGATTCCTCTTTTAAATGAGAAAATATGGTCTAAATTTTAGAACATGTGAGTGAGCACAATAAAATCTATTTAGGTTTAAAGTTGGCCTTCTAGGCAGATAAGTAATGGTCCCCATAGTCATTTATGCACGATTATAAAGACTAGGACCAAATGGAGATCTAATAACTCATAAGAATTCATACATCAGGATATATAATGCACACTAAGTCAAATGGGTCAAATTTTTCATTATTTAATGAAGTAAAAGATCAAGATCCTTACAAAAGGATTGATGGAGCATGTTTATTCCAAGATGTTAGGATACAGTGAGATGGTGCTAAGTGTTTGATTTTTAACATTGAATAGAGATAAATATCAAGATTATTTCAAGGATAAATAGTGAGAGGGTATTCATACATATTTATATCAATGGTGAACATTAAATTCAAGAGGTCAAAGTGATATTTGTCTAGCATTGTTAAAGCAAGGATAATCTTGAAGAGATCGACAGAGCATGTGTGGTCAAGATTACAAGATTAGATGAGATGAGGTCAACTATTTGAAGTTTAATGTTTCATAATTTGTTTAAATTCACATTCAATATGAATATGTGAGGACACGATATACAAGCAAAGTGATCGAGGTTTAACTGTGACCGTTTGAATTCAAATATTTAAAATTAACAAAGGAAAAACTAGTGCTCTATTTTTTGGCCATATCTTTTGAGGCAAGTATAATTTGATAATGATGTAAAAAAATTATTTGTAGAGGACTCTAAGTTTCATCTTTAAATATTTTAAAGTATGTACAAACAAAGTTATGAAGGTTTAAAGTTGACTATGTTTTCATGTATGCTCTGTAAGTAACCAAAGAAGTTTATTTGAGCTTGTACTGATATTATTTTCATGTATCATGATTAGTTTTAAATTTTGGAATGTTTTAGACTCCATTAGGATGATCTGTGTGGATTTTGAAGGTTTGATCAATCATATCCATTATGAATAGAGGTTTACAAATTAACTGTGTGTTCACTCATAATGGTTATATATAATGTTGTTTGAGAAAATTATGCTTTAGTAGAAGGGTAGTGTGATGGTTGATGGAAATTAAGGGGGATCTATTGATCATGTGGCATGGGTCCATATGTTGGAAAGTATTTATGTGTTAATTTTATTATAGAAGTGTCAAAGAGGTGAATGGGTCTTCACAGGTCCTAAAAGGTGACTTAGGCCTATTGAGTGAGAGTTATGCTTATGTGTGACCCATGTTATATGCCTTAAGGGTGAAGGAATGTTTTGTGGCCAACATAGAAATATTGTGAACTTGATAATTAAATAATGATCTATAAATATTGAAACCAAATGTGATGGTTTATATATTTGACAGACTTATGGAAGACTTGAAAGAGGCTTGTGTGAGAAGAGTATGTGTTGAAGTGAATAAGAGAGGATAGTTTGTGTTCCTATTGATGTGTTGATGAGAATAAAAATTTGATGACTATGTGTATGACTTATAGGTCATATTTCTAACATTATAATAGTGATCTTGTAGTTTGAGGATTTGTGAAGAGGTCTGAATGTGAATATAAGGATAGTTTAAATGAAGAAGAGAGATTGTGGCATGATTATGTGAGAGGCCTATATGAGATAGAGAGGGAGTTTATGCAGGGGTTAGTAAAATTAGAGATCCATCATCAATTATTGAAGACATAATTTCTAAGATAGAGGTGTTTAATTTAAGGAGGGTTTAAAGGACTTGATATTCCTTAGGGGTCATTGCTCCTTGTGAAATAGGTGTTTCACTAAAGTCCTTTGGTCAGGAGGACTTGATCAAGGTTTCTAGTCTAAAGGACTTGACCAATATCTTATTTTTAATTTCTTATAGGACAAGTAGTCCATGTGTTGTAGGATTGAGAGTGAGTTTTATTCCCTATGAGGGTTTCCCATAGGAGCCATGTGTTGTGTGTTTGATCTTGTGTATGCATTAACTAAATGATATCTCTTGTTAATGTTGTTTGATTAAGTTCATACTTTTTTATTGTTTAATAAGTTTTAAAGGATTGGAATTGAAATTGAAATATATGGGATCACTAATTTAACCCACCTCTTAGTGATTTTACCTCTAAAAATTAGTATTAGATTAGGTCCTTTGGTAAATGCTTAACATCTTAAAGGTGATCCAAGGTACAATATGGGTAGTCATCAAGGAGGTTTCTCTACTAATCAAGAACCAATGTTCAATGGATCCAATTATGCTTTTTGGAGTGCAAGGATGAGGATATACATTATATCTATAGATTTTGATGTATGGCAATATATTATGGATGGTTATGTTATTCCTACTACTCCACCTAGTGTTACAGATAAGAAGCTATTTGAGAATAATTCTAAGGTAATGAATGCCATCACTTGTGGTCCTATAGAGACTGAGTTCACCAAGGTAATAAATTATAAATTTTCTAAAGAGATATGGGATAAAATGCAAATCATTTATGATGGAGATTCAAAGGTCAAGCTTGCTAAGTTACAAACTCATAGAAGGAAATTTAAAAGTCTCAAGATGAAGGAAGAAGATTCAGTGGCATCCTTTCTATAGAGAGTTGATGATATTGTGAACATCATCAGAGGTCTTTGAGAGAACCTTAAAGAGGCTATTGTATTTCAAGAATTTTTAAGGTCTCTATGAATATCCCTCAAGTTTGATCAAAAAGTATCTAATATATAATAAAGTTATGATCTTACTTAGTTAAATATGGATCAATTGCATAGCACCCTTACTGCCTATGAGATGAGGAAGAATGATGATATACCACCAAATGAGGAAGAAACATTCAAGATAAAGATAAAGACAAAGAAGAAATTACAAGGTAAGAAACCCAAAGAGGATGACATTTTTTATTTAGATGAGGATGAACTAATTACTTTAATTTCAAAGATATTGAAAATAGGTTCAAGAAAGTATAAAGGTAAACTACCCCTCAAATGTTTCAATTGTGGTGAGATAGGACATTTCACAAACAAGTGCCCTCATAAGTATAAGAAGGATGATGATGAAGAGCACGATCAAGGTCATGATGATGGCAAGAGATAATTTAGGTCTGACAAAAGAAAAAATGGATTTAGAAGGTTTTCTAATAAGAAAAAGTACTTTAAGGAAAAGAAAAGCCTCTACACAAAATAATATTACAACACATCAGATTAGCGCGAAGTTAGTGAATCAAAGTATGATCATGAATATGATATTATTATTGAAGATGAAGAATTGTTCTTGGTTAAGGAAGGTAGTTTATCACATAAAAAGGAGTCTATTTCAAGTGATTTAGATGATGATGAAGATGATATGGACTACGAGATAACATTGAGAAGTGCTCTTGAAGAACTAAAGATTGAGGAGAAGATCAATAAGAATATGAAATGTAAACTCAAGGGCTATGAGGAGCAATGTAGTGTGTATGAATTAAGATGAATAAAGATATGGTCAAGCATCTTATTTTTCAATTGGAAATCCTATCTACAAGCCTAAAATATAAATAAGATTAATGTTCAAGGTATGAAATTGAAAATGATTCATTAAAATCTGACTTAGAGAAGACATTTAGTAAGGTGAAGTCATTTGTGAGATTTGAAAAGATCTCAAGTAATCTAGATAATCTTCTAAAGAGTCAAAAGTTAGATAGTGATAGATTTGGATTGGGTTTTAATGAAGATCCAAAATTTACTTTTCAAGTTGACATGAATGTCAATGAGAGCAAGGTGGATCAGCCTTTGAAGATAAATCATTGAATAAGGAATGAAGGTTTTATTAGAATGAATACAAATCAAATTAGACAACTAAATTCCATAACATATGTAAATTTCAATGGTTATTATTATACTTATAATCATTTTGGGTATATCGTTAGAGAATGTAGACTTATTAGAAATGAGTTTTCATGGAACTATGAAGGGAATCATCAGTCAAGTGGTGTGAACGAGGTTGAGTATTTCAACTTTCATAATTTAGAATACTTTGCAAAACATTGTCCCTTTAAGGTAAGACAAGTTAAGTTTCCATAAAGGAGTATTTTTTGCTACAACTATGAGAATATTGGTCACATTGATAGGTTTTGCATGTAAAGGCCATTAAGTCAAAATAGGTTTAATCAGGCTCCAAAAGTGCAAGGTAGAGGTCAGTTAACTCATGGAAGACAAAGGTGACAAGTGTGTGTCATGATGAGTCTATAGGTCCAAGTAATCTATTTTATATGGTGTATAATGATAAAAAAGTTGAAGAGTGCCAAGAGGTCTAATTATCTACTCATGTTGAGAATGAAGAGACTAAGGTCAAGTAGAAGAACAAGGTACTAGTTGAGGCTATTTCTAAGGTCATTATGGATCCAAGTGAACATCCTAATATTTTTTAGTAAGTTTAATGTAGAGTAAATTAGTTGTTTGTTCTTAGTAATGAGGCTCCAAAATTCAAGGTGGATTCTTTAGATGAAAAGGTATGCCATGAATCTATGTTGTCTCCATGTATTGTCAATCCAATCTTAGAAGAAAAGGGGAATGTTGTAGTGGATAAGCATGTTGATTATCTTAAGCCTAATAATAATAAGAATAAATACAAGTATCAAATTACCAAGGAGGATAAGCAATATGAGGAGTTATGGGTAACTCTTGGTTTCACACTATTCTAGGACATTGTGAAATAGGGTGTCTCTAACTATGCTTCTTAAGAGACTCCTTTAAGTGGAGAATAAAGTGTTGATATGATGATTTTTAAATGGTTATATATGGTTAGATATGAGTATTTTAAATCTTAGTAGGTATGTCTAGGTGGAATATATGCTATGGTGACGTCAAAGTGATGTCATAGTTGTATATGGTTTGTCTGTAAGGTTAGACTGAAGGTTTTCAAGTCGAAAAAAAGATTTGTAATTTATCAAGTTGATATTTTTATATATAAACGTATTTTGACCTTATTATAGAATAATATATGTGTTTTTGTGGTCTGAAGGTATGTTAAAGTCAAATTAGATATTTTCTTTGCTCTCAAGTTTCCTAGTTTGTGCTTAAGAGTATGCAAGTCCTAAAATGGGTTATAGGATGTATGGGTTCCCAAAGATTTTGAAGCTCAAAAATTTGTCCAGAAATGTGTAATGGTTTTCTCCAGGTGTATAAGAAGTTTTAGAAGTGGATGTTGACTAGAAGGAGGTTTGTTGAATCTATTTATTTTGAGATTTTAGGGTTTTAGGGTTTGATATAAAAGTGGTCCACCTTATGAGTTGAGATCTGAGGCTTCATAATAATTTGGATGGGCCAAATGGGTTGTAAAATCAAGTTTCATATAGATTTGAAGATTTTTGGTTTTCATATTGATCACGTTTTCAACAAAATGGAAACCTAATTAGCTAATAGGTTTATGAAGGAAGTATATTGTAGAGGATGAGGTAATTGTTGTGTTGACCATTTTTACCCACATGCCAAAATGGATAAAATACGTATAGTTAAAATATTTTATAGGGGATTTTTATAATGTTATAGGGTATGTTGCATCTCATTTTATGCCATTTCATATAGCATTCTAAGTTGTGGTCATGGTCTAGCTTAGTTCTTGTGTCTTTTCATGTCTTAAGGGTCATTTCTGAATCATATATGCAACTGACAAATTTTCATGGTGTTGAAAAATTGTAATATCAGGTCAAAAAAATCCTAAGGTTTTAATTGGGAGATATTTTAACTTTTGGCTATGTTGGGGACTTTTTTAGGAAAATTATCCAAGGCAAGGATCCCACACACTTATTTCTTTTGGGTAGAAGTTATGCAACAATTTTCCTGAAGACCTAATTTTTTTGAGAGAATTATCTACATCAAAAATCTAAGTGTCAAATTTCTTTCAATAAAATTGTCCACACAATTTTCTCGAAGGCATTATTCTTTCAAGGAATTTTTTTGACAAAATTTTTGAAGGCATTTTTCTTTTGAAAATTTTGTCTAAAACACAAGGCCCATAGAAATTGGTCAAAAACAAAAATATTGAAGGTTATTTTTCTCGAGACGGTGTCCTAATCAATTTTATTGAAAGGTCATTTTTTTAGAAAAGTTTCCCAAACACTTTTTCCAAAGGGTAATTTCATTTGCCAAAGGGTCCAATACATAAATTTCAAAGGGTAATTTTCAATAAAAGTGGTTCTAAATAAAAACCTTGAAAGGTAAATTTAATTCAAAATATTATCTGATTTTTTTTCTAAAGGGTCATTTTTTAGCAAAGTGTCTTAGAAAAAAGTTTGAAAGGGTCACAAGTGTCATCCAAATCAACAGTTCCATGGAAGAAGCTAAGTATGAATTCTTTCAAGAAAATTGTCTCATAATAATTTCCTTGAAGACTTTATTTCTCTCAGACATTTTGTTTGTAAGAAAAAATCTTGTTGATAAGGTTCAATTAAAAGGTACAAGGGCTCAAATTCTCTTAGTAAAATTATCTAGGACAATTTTCTTGAAATCATGCATTCTTTCAAAGAGTTTGTTCTGAGGTAAAAGAGTAAGTACAATTTCTTTTGGATATTTTATTTGAGACAAAGATCCTGAAGACAAATTCTATTAGACATTTTTTTCACAAGATTCTTTTCCAAGATAAAAGACTAAGTACAAATTCCTTTAGAGGAAGTGGCCAAAATAAATATCCCAAGGAAAATGATCTATAGCAAAAGGCTAAAACATAAAGTCTAAAAGAATTGTTGGGAAGTAGAGTGATGTTTGTGCAAGTGTCAAAATTTAGACTCATAAATCATTCATTAGAGCTTAAATTTGATGGTCTAAGGGATGCTAAATGCATCTATGTAGACATTAAATAATAGTCATGCAAACATCAAATTCAATATTCAATAGATAGCTATTCAGGTTTAAATATCCCAATGATGGTCATGTGAGCATCAAAGTTAAGTCCTAAAACATAGTTGTTAACATTCAAAAGGTAGGATCTGATGATGTAGATCAATTAAGCAAAAATCCAACAGTGTGAGCTTGACTAGTAGGAGAATGGGCCTAGGTAGATCAATGGCTCATGTTTAATCATATATTCATATCTAATAGCATGTGAAAAAGTCAATGAGTCAAGGAGATTGAGAGGTAACCACATGGTGTAAGCATGTGAAGAAATAGATTTATAGAAGGATCTCAAGATCAATTCATGATTAACAAGTAACATGAGTGCATTTAATCATGCAAATTAGGATCAATGTGTTAAGGTGTGGAGCCTAAAAGCTTCACCAAGGAGCTCATTACCAAATTTGCAAGTTTACACAGTCACCAGCATCGGTCAGGAGCGACTGACGTCGGTCAAGAATAGTTGAAGAGATGCCAACATCGGCAGAGGATCGGTCAACGACGGTCATAGGCAAGCAGGCAGGAACTGGTGTCGGTTACCCATGCGTCCAAAATGCTATTTCTGAGGATAGAACTGAGTGTTTGCATGATGAGTTTAAGTCTTAGTCTTAAGTTTGCATTTCTATTATTAGTAAGATTATTTTTAGAGCCCTTGTTCAAGAGGCTTAACTGTTGGTTGTAAGTTCATGCTCAAGTTTCCTAATTCTATATGTAGGAAAGATCTTCTTAGCTTATTGTAGTAGAACATTGTGAATGTTGGAAGAATAGTACAGAGTTGTATCAATCCAAGTTGTTGGAGTTGATTATACTTGAGAGAGAGAGCTCTTGAGGAATAGAGATCTAGAGAGAGATCTTGTACATCTAAGAGAGGTGTGGAAGAAAGAAGTTTCTTCAATTGTATTCCTTCTGTAAAGAGTTTAATACAAGTTTTCAGGGTGGTTTCTTGTATCTCTTATTCTTTACTATTTATCATTCTAGTTACTTATCTATCTGATTTAATTCCGCGGTTTATTGCTTTCATAAGTGTAATCATATTGTTGGTTGATCCCCAACAAGTGGTATCAGACCTCAGGTTCACTAACAGGTGGTTTAGATCTGTGTAGTGTGTATTGATTACAGGTTGCTCATAGGGGTTTCTGTAGGGATTTCTATTTGAGTGGGAGAAGCAATGGCAGAAGAAAGTAAATTGAGAATGGAGAATTTTAATGGCAAGAACTATCAACATTGGAGAATGTAGATAGAGGAATATCTGTATCAAAAAGATCTTTACTTACCGTTAGGTGGGATTGCAAAGAAGCCCAAAGACATGGATGATGAAGAATGGGAAGTTCTTGATAGAAAGGCTCTGGGGTCTATAAGACTAAGTCTAGCATCTACTATGATATCTAATTTATCATAGGAAAAAACAATGGTAGAGTTGATGACTACTTTAGCAAATTTGTATGAAAAACCCTCAACTTCCAATAAGGTATATCTTATGAAGCAGTTATTTAATTTGCATATGCAAGAAGGTGGATCTGTATCTAATCACCTGAATGACTTCCATGGAATTGTTAATCAATTAAGTTTAGTCAATATTGTGTTTGATGATGAAATAAAATATCTTTTAATACTATGTTCTTTGCTTGAAAGCTGGCATGGCTTGGTAATGGCAGTTTCTAATACTGCATCTGCTTTGAATATTTTAAAAGTAGAGGATGTTGTTAGTGTTATCTTGAATGAGGAAATTCGCAGGAAAAACACAGAGGAAACATCAGGGAATGCTTTAAATCTTGAGAGCAGGGGAAGGCAAAAAGAGAAGAGCAAGAGGAGATCAAGATCTAAGTCTAAGGTGAGAGGTAGATCCAAATCCAGAAATGGCAGGAGGCCACAATGCTGGAATTATGGAAAGATGGGGCACATAAGCAGAGATTGCTGGTCAAAGCCTAAGGAGGACAATCAACATGAAGGAAAGGAAGAGGCAAAGGTTGCAGGCATTGCACAAGATGCTTTAATATTCTCTTTGCATAATAATATAGAATCTTGGGTATTAGATTCTGGTGCATCTTTTCATGCTACCCCTAATAGAGAATATTTCAGTGACTATATCCATGGAGATTTTGGAATAGTGTATTTAGGGGATGATGAGCCTTGTAAAATTATTGGCAAAGGTAAAATGCAGCTAAAGATGTAGAATGGCAACACATGGGTGTTAAGAGATGTGATGCATGTTCCTAGCTTGAAGAGAAACTTGATTTCTGTAGGAAAGTTAGGGGATGAGGGTTGTACAGTAACTCTCACAGAAGAATCTTGGAAGGTGACCAAGGGTGCACTTGTTATGGCCAGAGGTAAGAGAGTAGGTACTCTCTATTTATGTAATTGTGTTACTAATATTTCTCCTTCTGTATTATCTACTTCAGATGTGGATGCTAAATTGTGGCACTCAAGGCTTGGCCACATGAGTGAGAAGGGGATGTCAATTCTTAAGTCTAAAGGTAAGCTTTCAGATTTGAAAAGCATGGATCTAGAATTTTGTGAGCACTGTGTGTTTGGAAAATAGAAAAGGGTTAGTTTTCTCAAGAATGGGTCTACAAAGAAGAGGCATAAGTTGCAGCTTGTTCACACAGACGTGTGGGGACCGGCTCAGGTAGCTTCTATTGGAGGATCACAGTACTATGTTACATTCATAAATGATGCTACAAGAAAGGTATGGATCTATTGTATTAAGAAGAAATATGATGTATTTGAGACTTTTAATATTTGGAAAGCTATGGTTGAGAATGAAACAAGTAGAAGATTGAAGTGCTTGAGATCTGACAATGGTGGTGAGTTCTGCAGCTTTAAGTTCAACTGGTATTGTTATATGCATGGAATCCATAGGCAAAGGATGGTTCCAAGGACACCTCAGCAGAATGGAATTGATAAAAGGATGAACACAACAATAATGGAGCATGTAAGGTGTATGAGATTGCATGTTGGTTTGCCCTTAGAGTTTTGGGCAGAAGCTGTTGACACTGTAGTGTACCTGATTAATAGAGGACCCTCTATAGCTCTGGATGGTGGAATTCCAGAAGAGGCATGGACATGTAAAAAGGTAGATCTCTCATATCTCAAAGTTTTTGGTTGTGAAGCCTTTATGCATGTAGATAAGGCAAATAGAAAGAAGCTGGATGCTAAGTCTATGAGGTGCACGTTTATTGGCTATGGCTCAGATGATTTTGGTTTCAGATTTTGGAATCTAGGAACTAACAAGATAATTAGGAGCCGTGATGTTGTTTTCAATGAAAAAGTGATGTATAGTGATCAGCTAAAGAAGCTGAATCAATCTGGGTAGAGCAATGGAGAATTGGACGAGGTGATGATCCAAAATGACCTCTCAAAAAAAAGAAATAATCACTTGCAGGAAAAAATAGAGACCGATGTCGGCAGGGTAGAAATTGACGTCGACAGAACAAAAATCGATGTCAGTCCCACAGAGACTGATGTCGGCAGGACAGGCACCGACGTTGGTCAAGAAGAACTAGCGTCAGCCAGTAACAGGTCTGGAGGTGGCCGAGGTCGGTCACTGTCAGAGAATTTGGTCTGACAGCGTGTTGTGAATGAGTCTTAGATGCCCATCAAGAGGTCAGAAAGGGTAAGTAAGCCTCCAATTAGATATTCTCCTTCATTATTCTATTTATTGCTAACTGATGGTGGAGAACTAAAGAGTTTTGAAGAAGCATTACATGTGGAGTCCAAGAGTTAGTGGGAGCATGGCATGGTTGAGGAGATGGAGTCCTTGAGAGAAAACCAAACATGGGATTTGGTTGAGTTGCCAGCTGGTAAGAGGACATTGAAGAACAGATGGACCTACAGGTTGAAAGAAGGTGAGAATGGACAGATGAGATATAAGGCCAGGTTGGTAGTGAAAGGGTTTGCACAAAAGCAAGGTATTGATTTTGGTGAGATTTTTTCTCCTGTTGTTAAAATGACTTCTATACGGGTTGTATTGTCTTTGGTTGCTATTGAGGATTTGCATCTTGAGCAGCTAGATGTTAAGACAACATTTATTCATGGAGATTTGGATGAGGAAATATACATGGAACAGCCAGAAGGATTTGAGATCAAAGGTAAGGAGAAGTTAGTGTGCAGATTGAAGAAAAGCTTGTATGGCCTCAAGCAAGCTCCTAGACAGTGGTATTTGAGATTTGATAGGTTTATGACTGAGCATGGCTACAGTAGGTGTCAATCTGACCATTGTGTGTATTTCAAGAGATTGGATAATGGTATATATATTATTCTATTGTTGTATGTAGATGATATGCTGGTTGCAGGATCATACATGCAGGATATCTCTAAGCTTAATGGTGAAATTAGCTCAAACGTTTGCCATGAAGGATTTGGGAGCAGCAAAGAAAATCCTTAGCATGAGCATTAAGAGAGATGGGAAAAATCACAGGTTGATTTTGTCTCAAGAGGATTATGTGGACAAGGTGTTGAAATGGTTCAATATGCAGGATGTTAAACTGGTAAGCACACCTTTGGCTAGACATTTTAAGTTGAGTAAAGAACAATGTCCTAATTCACATGATGAGGTAGAGTACATGAGTAAAGTTCCATATTCTTTTGCGATAGGAAGTTTGATGTATGCAATGGTGTGTACTAGACCGGATATTTTTTAAGCAGTGGGAGTTGTAAGTATATGGCCAATCCAGGGAAGGAACACTGGAAAGCAGTTTAGTGGATCCTTAGATATCTGAGAGGAACTAGCAGTAGACACTTGTGCTATGGAGGTTCAGATACTTCTCTACATGGTTATGTAGATTCAGATATGGTAGGTGATTTGGATGGCAGGAGGAGCACCACAGGTTATGTTTTCATTGTTGGTGGAATGGTGGTTAGCTGGATATCAAAGTTGCAAAAGGTTGTTGCCTTGTCAACTACAGAAGCAGAGTATATTGCAGCCACAGAGGCTAGCAAAGAGATGATATGGATGACACGGTTCATGGAAGAGCTTGGAAGGGAGCATGGGAGTTGCAAATTGTATAGTGACAGTTAGAGTGCAATCCATTTGGCTAAGAATTTGGCCTTCATTCAAGAACAAAGCACATACAGCTTAGGTACCACTTCATATGGTAGGTATTGGAAGATGGTGAGTTGAAGCTGGAGAAGATCCATACAGATAGGAATCCTACTGATATGTTAACCAAGCTGGTTACAAAGGAGAATTTGAATCTTCACTCAACTTCTATTGGTCTTCATGATTGAGTTGAAGATGGAGGAGCTAGAAGATGTTGCTGTACAGGTACTGGTGCAGCTGTTTATCTCCAAGTGGGAGATTGTTAAGGTGTGGAGCCTAAAAGCTTCACCAAGGAGTGCATTACCAAAGTTGTAGGTTTACATAGTCACTGGCATCAGTCAGGAGTGACTGACGTTGGTCAGGAATAGTTGAAGAGATGCTGACGTCGGCAGAGGATCGGCCAACGTCAGTCACAGGCAAGCAGGCAGGAACCGGCGTTGGTTACCTGTGCATCCAGAATGCTATTTATGAGGAAAAAACTGAGTGTTTGCATGATGAGTTTAAGTCTTAGTCTTAAGTTTGCATTTCTATTATTAGTAAGACTATTTTTAGAGCCCTTGTTTAAGAGGCTTAACTGTTGGTTGTAAGTGCATGCTCAAGTTTCCTATCTATATGTAGGAAAGATCTTCTTAGCTTATTGTAGTAGAACATTGTGAATGTTGGAAGAACAGTACAAAGTTGTATCAATCCAAGTTGTTGGAGTTGATTATACTTGAGAGAGAGAGCTCTTGAGGAATAGAGATCTAGAGAGAGATCTTGTACATCTGAGAGAGGTGTGGAAGAAAGAAGTTTCTTCAATTGTATTCCTTCTGTAAAGAGTTTAATACAAGTTTTTAGGGTGGTTTCTTGTATCTCTTGTTCTTTGCTATTTATCATTCTAGTTACTTATCTATCTGATTTAATTCTGTGGTTTATTGCTTTCATAAGTGTAATCATATTGTTGGTTGATCCCCAACACAATGGAGTAGGATGAATCAAAATATCAATGATCTAAGCTAGTTTTTGATGGATAAGCAGATGAAGGCAAGCCTAGGTGGATTAGACAAAGCTCAATAAAGTAAGTTTTGATGGTGAATGTTAAAATATGAGGTATGGAGCTGAGTTTCAACATGGTTTAGTTTGGACAAAATCCAACATTTCAAAGGATGCCACCAAGGTGGACATGTAGACTTCAATGATTTCATTTCCAAGATGAATTGTATGAAAGGGACCCTTATCCTCACTATTACATGCAATAACAAACCAATGAAGAGAAATTATCACCAAGATAAAACCTTAATATATTAATCTAATTATTTTAACTGCATTGATGCTGGAGCCCAACTCAGAACAACTTGATCTAACTATTACAACCGTTAGGGAAGATCAAAGAGGGAATAATGTAATTATGTAACCAATTGAAGTAGCCTAGATAAATCAAGAATATTGAATGAGCATATCTATATAATTAGTTACAACCATATTTTAAATGAGGTTGAACTAATTTTATTCCCTTTAGGGCTTCTTGTTTCCCACTTATCTCTCTCAAATGTTATAAGTATCTTCCATTTTGACCATTAAAAATAGTACCACACCATGTATGATGAAGCCATGATGTATTGATGTTATATTTTACCTTTAAACATTAATACAAGTTTGTTTCTAAGTTTTGAACAATTTTTCAAGTCTACAAGTGATGTTTGGTGATGAGAAGTGATAATTATCTATCCTTCCTTCCCTTATCCTTTTATGTTTGAGCAAGAGTTCCTAGTCTAATATGTCATATAGAGTGTATTCTAGTGTGTAAAGATTTTTCAAATGTATAATCATCCTTGGAGTGTGAAATATTCCCTCTAGTTAATTTTCCTTGTGTTATTGTTCACATCTCACCTCTATATTGAAATACTCATGTTAGAACCCATTAAATCTTAGAGATTAGTTTGTATATTTTGTTTCATCATGGTAGAAATATTATGGTCATGTGGAAGACATTTTTGGTGCATCAAATAATATAAAATAGGTTTAATTTATGCATTATCTAACTCTTTTCCCCACAATTAAGTAGTATTTTAAGTGATAAATAGTGCACAATGTATTCAAGGAGCTAGTCTGTAAATCTAAAGGCTCCTTTCCAATATAGGTACACCCACATACCAGGAAATGTTCCCATGTTTCCCAAATCTAGAAGATGCTTGAAAAACCTCTCCTAGGGTGCAATATTTGGTGATAATATTTTTGAGACACCTGATGGGTCCCCATTATCTTGAAGATAACTTGTTAATATGAATGTTATTATTGACAAACACCAGCTACAAATTAGTGTACTACTCAAAATTTGGTAACTCCTCAAAATAAATCTAGTTTTACATAATTATTTTTTTATAAACTTTCCCCAATAATTCATGGTCCTCACTAGGTCATCCTCTTCTAGAACATCTAATCCTATTGATCCACCCATCTAGCCTGAGATCTTTCTTGTAATTGAGTATCCATAGCCTAATTTGCCCTTTGAATAATGAGTAGATTTTGTTAGGGAGGAAGAGGAGGAAAAGGTTGAAGAAGTTGAATATATTGAAGAATAATATATGTCTAAACCTCATTCTTTCCTAACCATCAACACTAATATTATAATCCAACTTCATGTATATTATGCCATCCTTCCTATTGCCAAAAAGGTTATGTCTGTATTCAATGGTGAGAGTCATATCACACCTAGTGTGCACATTAGAGATGTTTCTAATTTTTAAAATTACATAATATTGTTTGAGATAACATTTACATTAGACTCCTTTCCATGTCCTTTAAATGAAAGGCTCTTTATTGGTATAGGACTCTAGAATTGGGATGCATCACTACATGGGATGATTTTGGAGTGTTTTTGACTTCCAGATTTGGAAATGAAAGTGACCATGCTTGTATCATATATCAAATCAATGTGATAAAGAGGGGAACTAAAGAAATAATGTATGAATTAAACAAAAGGTTATATAAGACATGGCATAGGCTACCTCCTCCTATGAGACCACCTACTAGTTTTGTGTCCCTACTTACTTAAGAACTATTGAGACTGAAATTGTTGTCATGATTTAATCTATGGGAGGATCCACCCTCCCTAAAGCATATTATATTTATATCAAAACCAAAAATAATATCATCTAAAATGGAATATTTCCACCTAAAGTGTCTATTCCTCAATTGTCTCATGCTTTTACCAATGCTCTAGATGTGGCTCAAACTCCTAATGCCAATACCAAGCCTAAGGTTGAAGTTAGGATTAGAAGAATCAATATGTATCAAGGTTCATATTATAATCCTCACCCAAATTATTAGAAATGTGTATTAGGGAGAGGTAAATGGTATCCTAATGCCAATAGGCCTACAAATGTGTATAGTCCTAACTCTACCATAAATGCAATGGAGATGGTACCAGTTCATAACAATCTAGTGTAGGGGGAAGACTGGTAGCAAGATCAATTAAAGAGTGTCAATGGGAATGTATAACAATATATGGTGGATAAAGGGGTGGTTACTCCCATCCTATAAAATTAGGATGAGGTAATGATGCAAGTTAATGAGGATTGGCAACCTCAAGGAAAAATCTTCACCAATTTTTTAGTTGAGGACAATTTTGTGCTGAATCAAGGAGCCTCTATTATATATAATACAAGGGCCAAGAAGAAGGCTCTAGGAAGTGGAAGAAACATACCCACATGCTCATTCAATCCTCTTTCAAGGTAGCAAGGCATGGCTACAAATGTGATATCTCCAAAAGCTCCTATACCTCTAGTAAGTCAAAATTTGGTAAGGTCTATATAAGGTACCTCTATTCCTAAAGTTGTATGAATTTTTATACCTCTAAGAACTTAATAAAAGGTGAGTAATAATTCTCTAAACATAGTGGATTTATTGAAAATTTCCAAAGCATCTATCTCCCTATGGGATATCATTCATATGCTCAACCAAAAATAATTGTTACAAAAGCCATTATCCACTATTCCTACTAGTCCTTCATCTCCATATAAAAGTAATAGTCATGTTTTTATTTCAAATTGTCCTAATAATATTGTTGAACCATCTACTAGGACTGATAATCCTCCACCATTTTACCTGACCCTCATTATAGGTGACAAATTAGTTCACAATTGCATAGTTGATAGTTGAGCCTCTACTTCTATCATACCCAAAGTTGTAACTAACAAGATGGGCCTAAAATATGAGCCACATAGAAAATGAGTGCTCTAGATAGTTGGTATACCTTATACGACCATAGGATTGATAAAGAACTTAAATGTTTTATTGCATGATTGTCTTAGCTTTCATATCCTTTAAGATATAGTTGTTATTGACCTCCTAACTCACTTTACAATTTGCCTATCAAGGGAATTCATAGCCAAGATAGGTGGATATCTCTTATTTGATTGGTCCTTCTGGGATTTTAGGACAAGTTATGTGACCGAGGTGGTAATTAGATCTTATCATCTTACAAGATTTTGTATTGAGCCTTACATTGAAGCAATTTTTAACTTGAATTACGTTGTTCATGATAAAGAGGAGCCTAATGTGGATGAGGGGGATTATACACTTGAAATAATTGCTAGTTTATTCTTAGATGAGTATGGTGTAGATGCATATGGACATGATACTTATGCATAGTTTGAGAAAACTAACCTTGGGATTTATATTATGTATGAGTATCCATTTGAAGGAGCTGAGGTAAGTGCCAAACATTCTCATGCTACTGAGTGGAACTATATGATTCATGATTATGGTGATCATAAGTTGATGAGCCTAATTGAGAACCATAGTGAGAATAATGATGTTTTCATTCTTGATATTTATGAATATGCTTTGGATGGTGACACTCGTGAAGAAGATGAGGATGAATTATGGTTGATATTTGAGGCCATATGTCAACAATTTGACAAGATTGGTAATATTCCTTCTTTTCCCAAGAAATGTATGTCTATTGTGTTTGTTGATGAAACTAATGATTAGTCTCCTAGGTTTTTTATAAATAATGAAATTAAAGGGCATGTTGTTAAGGAAGATAGACATCAATCTACTATTCAAAAGCCTATAGTTCTAGAGGGACCTAGTGATGTCAAGATAGAAGTTAATATGCCTAAAGGATAGTTAGGAGATCCATATAGTATTGATCTATGTTTAGATGGGTTAGATCATAAAGAATAAAAACTTTATACTCCCAATCATCAAGTACATCATATGCAGGAAGATAGAAAGGTTGAGGTAGCTGTCATCTTTCTTATTCTATAGTACAAGGAATGTATATTAGTTATGGAAATGATCAAAAGGATTACAACTCCAACCAAGGCTCTTAAAGAGTAGGAAATATCATTAATTAAGGTCTCAAAAAATTCACTTTCAGACCTAATAATATTAAAATGTGATAGGCTTCTTGATCACCTATATATGCAAGTGATTAGTGATGATCATGCTCCTCATGCTAGGTTGCCTTCATGGAGTGATAAAGATGTCAGGTGAACCATTTTTGACCCTAGTTGAGGTATGATAAAAAAATTTACATATAGAGGTCATTTTTTTAAATATTAGGTTAGGTGTGTGTTTCCTTTCTTGTTTTTTTGTGTCCCAATAAGTGATTTTGAAGCACAGTGTGTTTTGATTAATTCCTTGATTTGTGTTTTGTTCTTGTTGTTTTGTGTTTCATGTGTTGTTTAATGTAGTTTATATGTCTATCCTATATAATTATTACTCCATATCCTAATGGACATGATTAGGTAATTGTTAATGGAATAGAAAGCATGCCACCCTTGGAAAATCACCAAAAATGTTGACCATTTTTCCCCATAGGCCAAAATAGATCAATCCCCTATAGTCAAAATATTGTATAGTGGATTTTTATAATTTTATAAGGTTGTTTCAGCTCATTTGATTTCATTTCATATACTATTCTAAGTTTTGGTAATGGTATATCTTAGTCCTTATGTATTTTGATGTCTTAAGGGTCATTTCTGAATCATATATGCAAGTGGCATATTTTCATGGTGTTGAGAAGTTGTAAAAGTAGGTCTAGAAAATCCTAAGGTTTCACTTGGGAGATATTTAAAATTTTGGATAAGTATTGGGTAATTTTTTAGGAAAATTTTCCAAGGAAAGGATCCCATAGACTTATTTATTTTGGGTAGAAGTTCTACAACAATTTTCTTGAAGACCTAGTTATTTTAGGAGAATTGTCTACATCAAAAAGCTAAGTGTTAGATTTCTTTCAGGAAAATTATCCACCTAATTTTTCTAAATGAATTATTCTTTAGGAGAAAATTTTTGACAAAATTTATGAAGGCAATTTTCTTTTAGATATTTTATCCAAAACACAAGGCCCATATAAATTGGTACAAAATAAAAATCTTGAAGGGTATTTTTCTCGAGAAGGTGTCCTATGCAATTTTCTTAAAAGGTGATTTTTTGCAGCAAGTCTCCAAAACACTTTTTTCAAAGGGTAATTTTCAAGTACAACATTCCTAAAAAAATCCCAAAAGGTCATTTTCTTTAGGGAAAATTGTCTGAACAATTTTCTTAAAGGGTCATTCTTTATCAAAGTGTCCTAGATAAAAGTTATTAAGGGTCACAAGTGCCATTTGAATCAAAATTTATATGGAATAAGAAAAACATTAATTATTTTAAGAAAATTAACCCAAAAAAATTTCCTTAAAGACTTCATTTCTCTCACACATTTTGTCTACAAGAAAAAATCTTGATGTCAATGTTCAGTAAAAAGGTACAAGGGCATAAATTCTTTCAAAAAAATTGTTTGAGATCATTTCCCTAAAAGCATGAATTCTTTTGGATAATTTTTTCTAAGGTAAAAGACTATGTATGATTTATTTTATACATTTTATCCAAGATAGATATCCTAAAGACATGAATTCTAATAGACATTTTATCCACAATAATTTGTTGTGAGGAAAAAGACTAAGTACAAATTCTTTCAAAGGAAGTGGCCAAAATAAATAACCTAAAGAAAATGGTCCACAACAAAAGGTTGAAACATAATGTTTGAAATAATTATTAAGAAGAATATTGATGTTCATGAAAGTGTAAAAGTTCAATCTCAATAGTCATCCATTAGATCTTAAATTTGATGGTCTACATGATGCTAAATACATCTATGCAGATGTCAAATTCAAGCCTTGGTAAATAGCCATTGAAGTTCAAATATCTAAATGATGTTCATGTGAACATAAAAGTTAAATCTTGAAAAATAGCCATTGTAATTCAAAATGAAGGATCTGATGATGTAGATCAATCAAGTAAAAATCTAACAGTATGAGTTTGACTACTAGGAGAATGGGCCTAGGGAGATCAATAGCTCACATTCAATTGTAGATTCAGATCTAATGACACATGAGAAATTCAATGATTCTAGGAGATTGAGAATTCACGACATGGTGTAAGTTCACGAAGTAACAAACTGATAGTAGAATCCTAATATCAATGTGTAATTGACAAGTGGCATCACCATGTTTAATTATGCAAATCATGATCAATAGAGTGGGATGAATCAAAAGATCAATGATCTAAGATAATTTTTGATGGCTAATCATATGAAGGCAAGCCCAAGTGACTAGACAAAGGTTGATAAAGTAACTTTTAATGGGGTAAGGTAAATAAAAGGTATGGAGCTAAGTTTGAGCATGGTTTAGTTTGGACTAGAACTAATGTTTTGAAGGATGCTATTGAGGTGGACATGTAGACTTTAATTATTTCATCTCCAAGACCAATTGCATGAAAGTGACCATTCTCCTCTTTTTTCACATAATGGTAAACCAAAAAATACCAACAAAGAGTAGTTAGCACCAAGATAAATCCCTAACAAATAGATCAGATTATTCTAACTGCATTGATGCTAGAGCCCAACTTAGAATAAATTGATCTTACTATTGCAACCATCAGGAAGATTAAGAATGGAATCATGTAACTATGTAACCACTTGAATTATCCCAAATTAATCAATAAGATTGAGTGAGCATATTTGTAGAATCATTTGCAACCATGGTTCAAAATAGGTTGAACTAATTTTATTCCCTTATAGGGCTTCTTATTTCCCAATTATCTCTCTCAAATTCTATAAGTAGCTTCCATTTTGACCCTTGAAATTAATACCACACCATGTATGGTGAATCCTTGATGGATTGATGTTATATTTTTCCTTTGAACATTAATACAAGTTTGTTTCTAAGTTTTAAATAATTTTATAAGTATGTAAGTGATGTATGGTGATGAAAAGTGATAATTCTCTATCCTTCCTTCCCTTATCCTTTCATTTTTGAGAAATAATTCCTATTCTAATAGGTCATATAGAGTGGATTCTAGTGTGTAAATATTTTTCAAGTGTATAATTGTCCTTTTATTGTGAAATTTTCCCTATGGTTCATTTGACTTGTGTTGGTGCTCATATCTTGCCTTTATATTGAAATACTCATGTTAGAACCCATTAAAGCTTAGAGACTAGTATGTATGTTTTATTTCATCATGGTGAAAATATGATGGTCTTGTGGAAGACATTATTGATGCATCACCTCCTTTATATTAAGTTTAATTTATGCAATCTCTAACTCTTTTCCCCACAAGTAATTAGTAGTTTAAGTGATAAACATTACATGATATATTTAGGGAGCTAGCCATTAAATCTAAAATCTCATTTCCAATATAGGTATACCTACATACTTGTAAATGTTCCCATGTTTCCCAAATATATAATAGGCCTAAAAAACCTCTCCTATGGTGAAATATTTGGTGAAAACATGCTAAAAATTGGTGTACTTGAGGGGGCATATGAGAGGGCTCCAAATATGAAGTTTCAAGTCTTGAAGGTGCATTTACTGAAAGTTGTAGGCTCGACAAGTTTCAAGTAAGGCTATAAGGAGTCTAAATAGACCTAGAAATGAAGATGCAATTTTTTTCTTAGTTTATCCAAAATATCAAGGAATGAGTGTTTCAAAGAGAGTTATTAGGTTGGTTGAGAGCATGTCTCCTATTTGGTGAGTGGCATGAAGTTCTATTGGTGATCCTTGTGATAACATTGGGATAGATGGCTAGTAAGTCTATATTGTGATTCTTCATGCTATATGGAGATTTAAAGATGCTCAAGATGTGAAATATCTCATATTTATAAAGTGGAGTCCATCTCAAATGTTTATTGGTGATTTTGTTTAGATTTTAGAACTTTTGTGTGTTCTTTCTTCATTAGATGCAATTCTTGGTTGAAGGGAGTGTTGACATGGAGTAAGAGGAAGTTTTCAAGGTAAATAAAAGGTAGGATCAAGGTAAGGGTGAGTTTTATCATCTTATAATATGGTACTATCCTATTTATAGTATTTGTAGGTCCTTATGATCAATTGGTGCACACTTTTTCATTGTTTCAAAGGGGAAGAAAGTTCATGTTGTGAGAGTGCTTGAAGAGAGAGAGAAAGAAGATGACTTATATATTTCTATCTGATGGTTACTGACATCAATGAAAAAAGGGGAGATTTTTTTAGAGTTGTAAAATGATGTCATGGTGATGTCATGGAGGTGTCCAGGTGAGTGGATGAAGTGTCTTGCTATTCTAAGTAATAATGACAATGTGTGTAGTATGCTTGAAGGAGGCTTGGTTGATTTTTTGTTTTGGCATGGATAGAGGTGTTAAGGGAAGAGTATGGAGTATTAAGCATGTGAAATGGGTCATATAATAATTTTTATATTATTATAGTTGTTTTTTTCATGAGTGGATTTCATCTATTTAATCATTGTTTTCATCTAGACATTTTGGGTCTTGTGGCAGAAAATTTGAGTAGGTAGTTTGTTGACATTACCATTTCCATATGTGGATGATTTAGAGGGAGTTGGTCATATGGTTGTGATCAAATTAGTCCCAATTTTTTATTTTCCAAGTCTCAAGTCATGTTATGAAGTTTAGTCAAAAATATGTGTGTGCAAATTTGGGTTCCCAGGTAGTTTGATAGTGTTTTCCCCTACTTAGCCAAATTTGCAATGTGGCAAGAAAAGTTGAGTAGGCATTTTGATGTTGTTATATTTCACACATATGGATCAGGGTTAAATTGATCATATGGGTTTGTTTATTTTTTTACCTATTTTATTTGTGCTAAGTTTTAGGTCATGAAATGTAACAAATCAAAAGATATGCATGAGTAAAGTTGGCCTTCCAGACAGTTCTTGACATAGTTAGCTCTGTGGTAGAAATAAATATGAGTGAATAGACTAATGTTGTTATATATTTCACATATAAATGTTTAAATATCTGATTCATAAGTGTTTGATTCATTTTTTAAAGGAGAACATATGTTCCAAATTTGAGAACATGCAAGTGAGTGCAACAAAATTTATTTAGGTCTAAAGTTGGCCTTCTAGGTAGATAAACAATTGTCCCCATACTTAGTCATTTTTTCACAATGTTAAAGACCAAGATCAGATGGAGATACAAAAGTTAATGGGAATTCATACATCAATATCTATAATTCAAATAGATCAATGTGTTTTGGTTAACAAAGTTAAAGATCGATATCCTTACAAAAGGATAGATGGAGCATGTTTATTCCAAGATGTTAGGATGTAGCGAGATGATGCCAAGTGTTTTATGTTTAACATTGAGTAGAGATAAAGATCAAGATTATTCCAAGGATAAATTATGAGTGGGTGTTTTTATTTATTGACATCAATGGTGTGCATTAAATATAAGAGGTCAAAGTGATAGTTGTCTATCATTGTTAAAGCAAGAATAATCTCAAATAGATCAATGGAGTATGTGTGGTCAAGATTATAAGATTGCATGAAATGAGGTCAACTATTATAAGTTTAATGTTTTTGTGAATTATGAATTAGAGTTTAAATAATATCAATGATGCATAATTAATTTGAAGTTGTGAGGACATGATATGTGAGCAAAGTGACAAATGTTTAACCATGACTGTTTGAATTTAAATATTAGAATTTAACAAAGGAAAAATTAGTGCTCTACTTTTTTTTCCATATCTTTCGATCCAAGTAGAATTTGATCATTATTTAAAACAAAAATTTGTATAGGACTCAAATATTCATTTATATATATAAATTTAAATATCTAAAAGTATGTATAGTCAAAATTATGAAGGTTCAAAGTTGACTATGTTTTTGTGTATGCTCTACATGTAACCCGAGAAGTATTTTTGAGCTTGTACTGATGTTATTTCAATGTCTCATGATGAATTTTATATTTGATCATGTTGTATAATATATGAGGATGCTTTGTGTCAATTTTTAAGGTTTGATCAATCATATATAGTATGAATAAAGGTTTATAAACTAATTATGTGTTCACTCATAATGGTTGTTGTACATAATGTTTATTGAGCAAATTATGCTTAAGAAAAAGGGTATTGTGATGGTTATTGGCACTTAAGGGTGACTTATTGATCATGTGGCATGGATCTGCATGTTATAAAGTGTTCATATATTCTTAATTTTCTTATAGAAGTGTCAAAGAGGTGAATTGGTCTTCATAGGACCTAAAAGATGACTTAGGCCTATTGAGTGAGAGTCGTGCTCAAGTGTAACCCATGTTAGATGCCTTAAGGATGAATTCGTGTATTATGACTGACATATAAATATTTTGAACTTGATAATTCAAGAATTATCTATAAATATTGAAACTAAATATGATGTTTTCTATATTTTAGAGACTTATGGAAGACTTGAAAGAGGCTTGTGTGAGAAGAGTATGCATTGAAGCGAAAAAGAGAGGATAGGTTGTGTGTATGTTGATGTGTTGATGAGAATAAAAATTAGTTGACTGTGTGTATGACCTATAGATCATATTTATAATTTCATAATAGTAATCTTTAAATTTGAGGATATGTGAAGAGGTCTGAGTGTTTGTATGAGGATAGTTTGAGTGAGGAAAAAGAGAGATTGTGGCATGCCTATGTGAGACCCATGTATGAGATAGAGAGCAATTTTATGAAAATGTTAGTAAAATTAGAGATCCATCATTAGGTGTTGAATACATAAATTCTATGGTGGAGGTGTTCAATTAAAGCAGGTTCTAAAGTAATTGATCTTCCTTAGGAGTAGTTGTTCCTTATGAAATAGGTGTTTCACTAAAGGCCTTTGGTTAGGAGGACTTAATCAAGGTTTTTGGTCTAAAGGACTTGAATAGTCTCTTGTTTATAATTTATTATAGGATAAGTAGTCTATGTGTTGTAGGATCGAGAGTGGGTTTTATTTCCCATGAGATTTTCCCATAGTAACCATGTGTTGTGTGTTTGATCTTGTATATGCATTAATTGAATGAGATCTCTTGTTAATGTTTCTTGATCAATTTGATATTTATTTATTGTGTAATAAGTTTAAAAGGCTTGGAAGTAAAATTGAAATAACTAGTCTCATTGATTCAGCCCCCTTAGTTATTGTACCTCTAACACCATTTCCATGAATTGATGATCTCTTTAATCAAGTGTGAGGGGAAATAGTATTTTCTAAGATTTATATTATAGTATGGTATCATAATTTGAGAATCCATGATGAGGATATTCTAAAAACAATGTTAATAACATGATATGGGAACTACACATTCACAATGTTACCATTTGGATTGATAAATACTCCAAAAACATTTATTAATATTAGGAATAGTGTGTTTAGAGATTATCTGGATTATTTTATTTTGGTTTTTATAGATTACATCCTCATTTATTCTAAGGATGAGGAAGAGCACCCACAACACATGGAACTAGTTTTTCAACATTTAAAAAAGTCTAGGTTGTATGGCAAGTTATCTAAGTGTGCATTCTTCCAAAATAAAGTGTAGTATTTTGGACATATTATATTTGTATAAGGTATTTTAGTGGATCTAACAATGATAAGATCCATAATGGAGTGGCTAGTGACAAATAATGTGGATGAAGTAAGGAGTTTCATGGGATTAGCTAGATATTATAATAAATTCAATTCAAATTTATCTAAGATAGTTAATCCAATTACCTATCTTCAGTGGAAGAATCATATTTTTGTCTAGATAAAAAAGTGTGAGATAGCCTTTTGGGAGCTAAAAATAAGGCTTAATTCATCACCAGTGATAATAGTTCATGATCCTGATGGTCAATTCTCAGTGATCACTAATGCATATAGGGATGGACTTACATGGGTTCTTATGTAGGGTGGCTCAATGGTAACCTATGTGTCTAGGAAATTGAAGCCATATGAGGTGAACTATGCCCCTCATGGCCTATAACTTATGCAAATTGTGAATTTTTTACATGTTTAGAGGCATTATCTATTAGTGAAACTATTTGAGCTTAAGACTGATAACTTGAGACTCAAGTACATCTTCACCCAACTGAACCCAAATGCTCATCAAAGATGATGGTTAAAGTTTTTATTTGATTATGATTTTTATATTAATTATATCAAAGGAAAGGAGAATAGAGTAGCTAGTGTTCTAAAATGTAGGAGGTACATATCAACAGTGGTTACTATTAGGAGTACTTTCTAAGATCAGGTAATTAAATTCTCATTAGGAGATGAATTCTGTGATCAAATTAATAAATCATTATATAAGAATGCTCAAAATCCTAGGTAAAAGGGATTCAAGATAGAGATTGATGGTATTTTATGGTATAATGGTAGGATGTAGTGCTTGATAAATAAAATCTAAGGAGCATGATGCTAAATAAACTGCACAATGCCCCATATTTATGGCATCCAAGTGTTACCAATCTCATGGTTAAGCTAAGACCACTCTATTTTAGTAAAATAATCAAGAAAGATGTAGTGGATTTTGTGTCTTGTTGACTAGAATGTTAGTATATGAAAGATAAACATGTGCATCTAGTTGGATTACTATATCTACATGATATACCAAAATGGAAGTGAAAAGTGATTAGTATGGACTTCATCCAAACATTATTGTTATCATGAAACTAACATGATATGATCTTGGTTATAGTTGACAAACTAACCAATGTAGCCCAATTCATACTAGTGAGCTTGATAGATGATGCACCTATACGTGTGAAAATATTTATGAAAGAGGTGTATCAGTTACATGGTTTTCTATAGAAGATCATTTTAGATCAATATCTAAGGATGAATTCTAGGTTTTGATTGAATCTAAATTTAACTCTAAGTACATAGTTGATTTTTAACACTACTTATTCCCCACAAACTGATGGAAAGACAAAGTGAGTTAAACATATTTTAGAAGATCTCCTTCATATGTATTGCATGGATCAAAAATACAAGTGGGAAGAGTACCTTCCATTAGTTGAGTTTTCTTACAATAACTCATACCAATCAAAATTGAAGATGGATCCATTTGATACATTGTATGGAAGGAAGTGTAGAAAAGTAATTAGTTAGGATAATTAGAAGATAGGGTAGTCTTTGGACATGAGATGATTTTAGAAATGGAAGATCAAGTCAAGACAATTAGGTAGAGGTTGGTGAAGGCCAATTATAGAAATAAAATATATGTTGATCTAAAGAGAATAACTAGGTAGTTTTTAATATGTGATAAAGTGTATTTTCTAGGTTAAGCCTAAAAAATACTCAATTAAATTTAGGAAGTCAACAAAAGTTTCATTGAGATATGTGGGAACCTTCACATTTTTTGAAGTGGTAAATACTATAGTATATAGGCTTAAATTCCCACCAAATCCAGCTCTTTTGCGTAATGTTTTCCATGTGTCTTATCTTTTAAAGTATGTTGTTGATCCTAGGGTGGTCATGGTAGAGCCAATTAGAATAATTGACACTCACAAACTCAATTTGTATAATAGAGAAGTGTCATAGTGGAAGGTCTAGTGGGACCAATATTTTGAAGATAGTGTCACTTAGGAGGACTATGATGAGTTTTGTAGGATGTTTCAACATTTTTTTGCTTGAATTGTTGCTACATATTATATTATTTTCTACTAAATAATGTTTTAAATTCAAAACTCGTGTTTGAATAAATGTCATTGGGATGATTACTAGCTTTAGGGGGAAGGATGTCACATCCAAATTTATCTCTAAGTTGAATAACCTATTTTATCCATGGATTATTATGGTTTTTGGTGGATTAACTACTATTTAAATAAGCTTTATGTCATATGTTGATTATGGGATAGTTATATGGTGTTTAATTTACATGGTTGATTTGTTATGAGATAGTTATGCTTTTATATTCTAACATGTTTTTTTTAGTTTATACAATAATATTTTATGGATATAATTATGTTTCAAGATAAATACCTTAATTTTTGTGAGGTGGATGTAGGACAAATTAATCCCTCAAAGTATGAAAGAGGGAGAGCATCATCAAAGAGGATGGTGTAGATGGAGGCATTAGAGGATGATATAATGAAAAACTAGAAACCCACACACACACCACATTAGAATAATATGTTTTGTGATTATTTTTGTGATTTAGATTTGTTTTTTTTTAATATAATAATATGTTTCTAGTTAAGCATGTCTTTTATGATATTATTTATTCTATGATCAAGTTATTTGACTTCACAGTTTGACTAATCTAGTTGTTACTGAATTATTAACTATTAAATTATTGGGTTAATTGAATGAATTTATTCATGTTTTAAAGTGACTTGTCATTGTTTTGATAATAACTAAATGCATATATTGTACATAGTGGGGTGTTTGTATTAATATATTTCAATTGGATTATTTGTTTTAGTAACAAACATATTCTATTATTTAGATTGATTAGTTTATTTTAGTGATTGATTATATTATAAAGTTATTATCATCATAATAATAGTTATCATGACTAAATGTAATTAAATGTTTTGATGTATGAGTTTGTTTAAGCATTAAATGAAATACTATGCAAAGTGTTTTGGATAATATCACTTTTAAATGATTATGTAGATATTATTGTGTTTGTTGATTCTTTGCTAAAGGCTATGGTTATTTTTCTAACTTAGGGAGTTAACTTCTAGTGAGGTTTAATGCATTGTGTTTAATTATTAGATGACTTGGTAACATAGTCGATAGTCTTTTAAATTCATATATGTATTAACCTTGTCATATAGACTTTGTGTTATATTTAGTTGTTGATAGTAAACATTTTATAGAATAATATTGATTGTGGACATGTCGTTTAGTCAGTTTACATGAGAAATGGAAGTCAATGCTAGATTGATAAAGTCAAAAGGCATGCATAATATTAAGGATATATAATGATTATTTTAAATAGTTATTGAGAAGTTTAGAGAATATTAGGGTGTATAATCTCTCATTGAATCTAGTTAACAATGATTCTTATAAAAAATAATTATGTGAGTTTGAAGGACTTCATGAGAATGGTGGTAGACTATAGCTTAGCGAAAGCTATGTCAAGTTATTTTTACCATACATTATTTTGATTATTTTTGTCTACTAGGAAAAGAGGATAATTTGGTGGGAAGAAAGGATGGAGAAGAATAAAGGAGAGAGAAAGGAGGATTGAGAGGGATGACTTATAATGTGTAGCATGCAAAAAGAGAAGAAAGAGTATTTGATCTAAGGAATAAGATAGATATGACTTTCTTGGCATTATCATTATCATTATCAGTTATAGGTTGGTGTTGTACTTTAATTCATGTGTTATGTTGAAGGATTTTTGGAATTGAAAATAGTTGATTGGGTTTTTCATTTGTTTTGTAAATTTAAAAAAAAAATGGACTATTTATAGGGCCATCTAGAAGGCTCAACCCTCCACAGAACCATACATCCAACCCAAGGTAAACATAGTGGAATGCATAGAGTGTAAGATTTTTGCCTCAGTTATAATGGATATATGTAAGCTCTATCTTAATTCTTAATTAAATTCATAAATAATTTTGAATTCATTGAATGATTATTTATTTTATAGGGTATTTTGGATTAGCTATTTGACTTAGTTTTGTTGATGAACCGGTTAAAGGATATATACATTAATGCATTAAAAATAAATTGAAATATATTTTTTATGAGGGATTCAACTTTGTATAACCCTAAATATGTTTTTGGGGGATAGACATTTTGGGTTATTTTATAACAAACTAGAATTTGAAGATACACACACACACACACACATGTATGTATGTATGTATGTATGTATGTCTATGTATTTATACATATATACATACATACATACATACATACATACATACATACATATATATATATATATATATATATATATATATATATATATATATATATATATATATATATATATATATATATATATATATATATAGTATTTTGGTTGAGGCAAATATAGATGGTCATGGACTAAATTTAAACATAGACTTTCTCCATGTGTGGATATAGTAGTATGTTTATAAAATATTTTTTATTTGATTGGTTAAATACTAGGTTGAAGGGGCCCATTCCCTTTACAAGAGATCTCTAGAAGATAGACATGACATAACAATAGGACAAAAAAGGGGAAAAATTTGAACCAAGTAGCTAAAACCCCCTTCCACCAAACTTATGCCAAGATTTAGCCATAAAAATGAGGACCCAACAAAAAGAGACAAAACAAAATAGACTATTTTGATTTAGAATAAAAGACCAACTGCTTGGTCTCTTTATCATCACCTTTGTTATTCCTTCCTCTAGTATGGATTCCAATAAACTGATCTTTGTCATCATCTAGTATTTTATGCTTGAGGTTAGAAAACTAGATCTCCACTTTCTCCTCCTCAAGAACCTAGTCAACCTCCTCCTCTCTGCCACTATGTGTTGACTTGTTGCCTTGTAGATTTTAAATAGAATGATCCTTGCCCAAAGTAAAGGCAACCATTTCTTGATTCAATAACCCTTTTAACTTGTCAAACTCATCCTCAATTTCACTACATAGGAGCTTATGGATATATATTTTTATGTGCACCTTCTGAAGGGACTTTGTGATCACCACCTTGTCATTAGAAGTGAGAACCCCTCTACCTTAGCTAGATATTAGATGGACAAAGATTAGACTCCCCATATCTAGTTTGGGCTCCTCTTATGCCTACTCAGTAGAGTCCCTATCATTCTATTCCTCATGTTTATTCTTAGAATCTGACGTGGTATAATGATCTTCCCCTTTTTCAATGTTTTCCTTCTCATTGGGGACATCGATTACCTTAGTGAAAATCTTAGACCACTACGGCTCCCCCTGCTTTATCAACAGTAAGATCAAGCCTTGGTGAATTAAATTAGCTAATAGGTTTCTCTTAAAATTTAACACTTAGGCCTCCAAAGATTGTAATAGAAAAAATAGAATGGTAATTGTATAACCTTTGAAATGATTCAAAAGAAGGAAGTGATGGGAAAAAATCATAGTGTGTTTACCTTTTAAGGTTATATACTTTATAATTTGGAGGCAAACTTCTGGCCATTTCCTTGGCAATTCTAACCTCATGAAACCCTTCTTAGTCAAAATTTTGGGTTGCTTTTTTTACTTTTTGAAAAAAATGCCCATGAGCTCCTCCTTTCTCTTCTTATCATTGAAGGATTTGATACCATTGAAGTCCATCTTGATGGTTTCACCAATGAGCTCCTTTATAATCAAGATTTTCAAACCATGATTTTGAACTTCACAATCTTTACAACCATGAGACAAGTAATTTAATTAATGTATACTATATAAAATATTTGATTATGTATATGTATATAATTTAATTGGAATTGTATTTTGAGAGTTTTTTGTATTATTAAATAATGGATATTAATGTATCACTATTTGGGAGTGTAAATATTGTTAACACATAAACCTATGCATGTTAGTCATATAAATAAAATTTGGAATTATCCAGTATGCTAAAGGCATTAGGACTATTTTTATTAACTAAATGTATACTAAAATAATAAATAATACTCTAAGATGTAGACATTGGATGTCTTCTTAGAGTATATTGTATACAATAAAATATTTGATTGTAAAAAATTTTCAAGTGAGAGTTATTACACACACACACACACACACAGTTGTGAAATGCTTGTAAAAATTATTATGATAATAGGGTAAAAATGGGTGGTTTATTATATATTTAATGTTTAGATAAAAGCATTAAAATAAAGTACTTAAGGGTTTAAATATAGAGCTTAATAATTTAGTTTTGATTGGATTTTTTTATGTGTGAAACATAAACAAACAAATAAGTTGTATTTACTATATGTTTCATGGATGAAATAACATTATAAGTTACTTTATGATTTTGGTAACTAGTAGTCTAGATATAATCCTCACCCAAATGGTATGTTATATTAAGAACTATTTTTTATATTGGATTCATCGCATTACATTTGATGGACTAAATGTGTGTGTTTGGCATTTCTATACTTAGCATATTTTTATCTACTAAAATTACATATTTTAAATGAATCTATTGGTTTTTATATTATTATATATTTTAACCAAAAGTCACATTTATGACATTAAATAAGTAGTGGATATATTCCATTGGATTAATTAGTGCCATCAATGCAAGATGAGGTGTAATCTAAATGAGTGGTGTGTATGAAATTGACTTATCCAAGATATCATAACTATGTGAAAACTATGGCCAAAGTAATGTTTATAGTTAAACATTGTCATCTCATGTGTATCTATAGTTTTCATATTAGTACGATATCATGTTAGAATAGATTTCTTTATGGTAAAATTCATGTATTATATATCTTTAGTAAATAGGCTCTAGTTTGTCACTTTAGATTCCTGCACCATCATTAAATACCCATCTATGAAGGGAGGTCCATTTCCTTCTTGGAAGATAATATAGAGGAACTATGGTATGTGGTTGTTGTGGAAAAGTACTTAGATGATGTTCTCCCTCCCCACAAGAGTACTACACTAGAGACTACACTTTAGATTATAGATTGATACTTCAGCCGAGGAGACTCTTGAGTCATGGAGACTCATGCTCCTTGGATATTTTTATCATGTATTATTATTTGAAATATTATTTATTTCTGAAACTATAATTTTATTTATTTTAATTCTATAAGAAGGGTTGTAATGTTGTATCGATGGCTGAAAATGTATTATTACTTTAATGAATTAGATGCAATATTTATTGTTTATTCAACATTGTGCATGATTTGTTATATCTTTTCATGGTGATCATTAACTAAGTGGATTAATTATAAACCTTATGGTTAAATAAATTAATGCAGTTAGTTAAAGATTACTAATAAGATTTCTTATGGTGAAATTTTCAAGATGAATATGTGCAATTAATGTTCTAATTTTTTTACTATATTTTGGTAAACCCCAGTGGGCTTATTAAAATATTACTCACACAAATTCCATTACATATATGTAATTTATTCTATTAAAATATAATTTATCTATTTGGCATAATAGACTATTGACTTTACTTTGCTCTTCAACTAGATGAGGCATTATTATGTATTACTGACCAATGTATACTCAACAATCTCAAGCCAATGGTTTGAACAACAAAATTCTTGGTAGATAAAAATGATTCATAAAAAAGGTAGAGAAAATTATTATTGACCCCATGTATTTGGAAGACTCATAGATGTCTAGATTATTCCTTAGTGAAAAATAATTCTTTTTCCATACTTGATTGATGGAGCCCCTTACCTATTAATATTATTCATTATCCATAAGAAATCATACCTATGCATATGACCTTCACAACAAAATACCTTTGGAAGTTTATACTTGGGTCAGAAATCACTCTTTCATCTACACCAATAAGTCATTCTCTAAAATATCATGATAAATGATCCAAAATAGCTCTTTTTGTGTATGGACTCACATGGTAGATGAGATAAGAATAAGAAATACTTGACTATATGACTATATTCAATGGTTCATATTTATATTTTTAATAATCATATAAACTCTACAAGAACGTTGTTACCTCCATCACTTTTTGGATAAAAAATACTTCTTCCCATCAATCCACTAGCTAATACCAATTTTGTTATGCTCTTTCCTTGTCTTTTTCATTGAATTATTCTCTTATATTCCATCCCTTGTTGAGTTTGTCTCAAAATATGTATAAACTCTATTTATGATGTTAACATAGGAGAGAATGATTTTGCAATTGTAATTGCTCATATATTACTCATATTGGTAATATAGAACCTCAAATTCACCAATAGTAGAGTGCAAATCCACTTTATTAGACCAAGGAAATAAGGACAAATAGAATTTTGGGGATATACCTAAACCAACCACAAAGACCACTCTAACCAGACTCTCAAAGCTTGTAAATGTTGGGATAGTTGATGAATCACTACACAAGGGTAGTTTCAACACAACCCACACACATCAATGATAAATAAATCCCAAACCAAGAAAAACTAGAATAGTACACACTTGTTTATAGCTTAACCTAACTTGTTCCTTTATAACTTGGCTTGAAAAACAACCACATTATTAGAGTAGTTTAGTGGCAAGAAGAATAAACTAGATAGGTTACAACACAATAAATGATAGGAATCCATTAAATATATTAAGATGAATATTATACTAGAAACTTCATGAGATCTTAATGATATTTATTATTCAACAAATGGCCTACCTTCTCTTTCATCTCACATTTGCCTATAAAGGATCTCCAACTTCACTCTTGTCTCCATGTGTTCTTTTTCATTTTCATTTTATTTTATCTATACATGTTTTTCCCCTATTTTTACATAATTTATAATAAATCACACTCCCTATACCCATGCTAATACAAGAATCAGGGAGATTTTGGGTTGACTATTTTCTAGTTTATTATTTATTATTTATGGTTATTTGTTGTATAGAGGGTGGGTAGTTATTGTTTGGTTGTTTATTTTTTGACCCACAACCACTAGTATAGGTGTTGCATGAGATATTAAATGTTTTATTTTTTCCTCCTTTGTACAAGACTTTGGAGGCTTTAAAATATAAATATTTACCCTCGTATAAAAAAGCATTAGATTTTTTAATATATTGACTCTTATAATAAGATTTCAGAGTTCACCCAAGGAGCTGGCAACTCAAGCTCTAATTATAAAGATATGAAGGAAGAGGAAATTATTTTATTTAATAATATCCTCTCAATTAGGTCTAATAAAAAATATCTTGATGAAAGAATAGTCTTTAAATCCATTCTTAGAATCATCAATCATAATGGTAACAACTCTATAGAATAGAATTTATCTCTAAAAGAAGTTAAATTTGTTGTTTTCTCCTTTGGTGGTGATAAGACCCTAGGTCCGAACAACTTTCATAAATCATTTTTTAATAATTTTTAGGATACCACCCAAGAGGAAATTTTAATTTTGTTATTGAATTATTTACCTCTAGTAAACTTCTTATATAATTGAACAATGTAATATTTGTCCTAATACCAAATCAATAAGGGGGAAAAAATTTAAGGATTTTAGATTGATAAGTCTTTGTAATACTTTTTAGAATATCTTTAGAAAGATATTGGATATTAGGCTCCAACACCCATTACCTTCCATTATCTCTCATCATCAAGAAGGCCTTATATATGATATGAAAATTCAAGATGACATCATAACTATCCATGAGGCTCTCCACATTAGAAAAGGGGTAAAAGATAGTCATTATTCTAAAAATTGATATGAATAAATCATATGATAGAGTCTCTTATAACTTCATAGATAAAATTCTTGAAATTCTTGGTTTTAGCCTTTTGTTTAGAAAGTTTATTAACATGTGTATCTCTACCCCTATGTTTTAAATCTTGATCAACAAATCCCTAGAAGATTTTTTTTAATTCAAAAAGAGGAATTCATCTAAGAAACCCTCTATCTCCTTGTTCATTATAATGGTTGAATTCATGGGTATAAAATTTATTTGTTCTATTAACATTGAGAAAATAAAAAGTATCAAAACATCCATTTTTGATGATCCTATTACTCATCAAAAATTTGTTGATGACACCCTTATCTTGAGATAATATTCAGTTATATAAACTAAGGATATTAAACAAATATTATAAAAATATGAGGATATTTATAAAAAAAAATAAATCAATTAATAATATTTATCTTCTCTTCATCAATACTCCCATCTTAAGCCAACTCAAAATTAATAATGTCTTGGGCTACCAAATCATAAACTTTCCTATTTCTTATTTATGGATGCCATTATTATTGATAAGAATGATGTAATCCATTTGGAACCCACTAATTTGGAACTAGACTCGGTATTTGGAATGTAAATATTCTTAGTCAACCCAGAAAGCTTCATCTTATTAAAATTACTTTACAAAATATTTCTATATAAATTATGTGATTTATTAAGATGCCTTTAGGTATTGTAGATAAAATTGAAAAAAATAAAATAATATTATTGTGGATAATATTTGAGGAAAAAAATAGATTTGATTTAGGTGCTTGAGACAATTTCTAATTACTAAAGAGCCTCAGAGGATGGAGATTTTTGAAAGGAAACAACTATTGGAATAGGATTATCAAGGCCAAATATTTATACTCTTTAGAGTCTAAAATATTTTTTTCTATTGAATCCCTTCCTTCAAATTCACACTTTTGGAATTGTTTAGTCAACAACAAGAATATTCTCTAGAAAGGATGCATATAGAATGTGGGAAATGTTGAATATGATTTATTATGGGATGAAACTTAGATTGTTGATTGTCCCCTTGGTAATATTAGGCATTGGGATAAAATTTGTCCTCAAATATTTTAATGAGAGAGTTGTTGACTATTTTTAAGACACTCTTTCAAATAACATATGGAAAAGTCCCTCTATCAATTATTTCCTTCAATAATATATTACTATTGTCTCCAATGTGAATTATCTCCTTAAAAGAGTTCACAACAATCAAATGAATGAAGTGGATCAACTAATTTGGGATAAAACTAATTATGGTTGGTATAATGTTAAATAAGGCTATAATATAACTTTATACACAAACCCAAATGGGTTCCCCAGGCATTTTATCTAGGATAAGGACCTCATCCCTAAGATAAAATTCTTTTTTTGTTTGATTGCCTAGAAAAAATTTATGATGATAGAAATTTTGATGATAATAGGCATTGATATTTCTAACAGTTATGTTCTATTTGGTATCTCATATTATTATGAATTGTATTTATAAAAATTATTTCCAAATTTGAACTATATTTGGTTTTGATAGCCTCCATCCTAGATTTTTTTGTCCAATGGTAACCTCCTTTCCTCAAAAAATGTATACAAAATATTTGGCCACTATATCTCCCTCATATTCTTTGGGTTTTATTGTGGTAAAATAATTTTCACATATTTTAGAACAAAATAAAAAATGCTAATAGATTTTCCTCAAGAATCATAAATGACATCTTGGATAATTTTTCATCTATAAAAAATAATTAATAAGGATAATAACGTAATCTAAATTTAGTATTTCAATAAATTGGAACCTATCAAAGGAGGATAACATAGATACTTCTCAAGGAAAGTTAATTTCAAACTAATCAAATGGTCATGTGTCCTCCCATAGGATAGTACAAGTTGAACTTTGTTGGAAATTCAAAGGTCAATCCCAGAAAGGTAGGAGAAGGAGGATTAATTATGGATGATAAAGGGAATGTATGAGCATCATATCTTATCAATATAGGTACATAGAATAATGACTTGGTAGAAGCTAAAGTATTTTTATGGGGTATATAAGTTTAAAAATAAATTAAGGTTACTCACTCCATGATTTAAGGAGACTCCCTTAACACTATTAACTTCCTTTCAAGAAAATTACTACCTAATTATATTATAATAAACCTCATCTTAGATGCTATAGGTATACTCAAATATTTTGAAGTATTTTTTATAACACATGTAAAGATGAAAGGAAAAAATGGCTAATTTGTTCATAAACGAAGGGGTTCTCAATGATAATTTTAATAAGTGGAAAGATGCCTAAGAGATACCTAAGGAATCTCTATGTCTATTACATGAAGACCAATATAGGTTTATTCCCTAAGCCATGTTAATATTTGAAACAAAGTAAAATGTTAGAAGTGATTATATATGGAATTATAATAATCTTACAATGGATGGTATATGATCTAAGCAAATAAATTATCTTGGGGAAACCATGTTAATTTTCTAAACCTTTATTGCCTTGGATATGATAATTATTTATTTTCATAATGAGTTGAGTATTTCTATTATAATTTTGACAAGAAAATCCCTCAACACCATCCTGAAACATGCTAATTTATATCACCTATGAAAAAATAATTTGAAGGATAATATTTTTGCATGAGAATTATTTAGTGTTCTGTGTGTGTTATTTTATAAGCTCTATGTAATCATGAAAACCATTGTGTATTTCTGAATCAAGCATTACAATTCAAGGAATTTTATGAGTAGGAATTATAACAAGATGATGTTTATTTTATGTATCACTTTTTCCATGGGTGGTGATAGGTGTAGGGTGGATCCAATGACACCATATACTATTATAAAATAAACTATGGTTTGGAGAATATTAAAAAAGGTGGGATAACAAATTTTATGGATAAAATCATGGTTTATGGCCCACACATATATTTGGAGTTTACTAAAGATTGTACTAGTAGGAAATTTACTATTGGAGGTCTATCAATTAAATTATCTAAGAATACCATTTCTCAAGTAATAGGTTTGAGCATTAATGGAAGGAAATTTTATAAACAAAAATGAGAAAGGAAGAAATATTAACATTCTTAGTCAGTAGTGAGAAATTGATAGAATATTAAGGAGGATGCATAAGGGATTCCATCCCCAAACCATGGAATGATTTACTTCACTAATTTATGAGGTACATGAATTTATAAGTTAGATATAAGTTTTAACTTTATCATCATTTTGAATTTCTAAATCAAATTAGGCATATGAATCTCTTGAGTTTTCCTTTATCTATTGTGTTTTTTTTTATAATTGTAATTTTGAGTACAACATAACAAGATATTTCTTACCCTTCATTAATTGGTCAATCACCTCATGTATCATCATGATATAACCATGGATTTTGGCCCTTCTCCCTAACACATTTTAAAAGTTTTGAGTACACCTTCTTAGAATCTTTTAAATAGTATATTGTGATTATTGATGACAAACATTTGGTCAAAAATATTAAATATGTTTTTATAATAATTCCTCTTATATAATATTTCCTTTTTGTCATTCCATTGAATAATATAATCTCAAAAAGAAAAATCCTACCCCCTTCAATGTTAGGAACCCGTGGAAGCACCATTGATTACCATATACAAGCAACTTAAGATGTGGAATTAACCAAAAGTAACAAGTAACTACAAACTAGAAACAACACAGAATATGAGAGACAATACACAACTTGTATTAATACTCATCCAAAAAAGAATACAATAAATAAGATGCCACTTCTTCTTCACACCTCTCAGAGGCTTCCCACACCTCAAGTGTATAGTACTTCTTTCCTCAAATCTCTCTCTCTTACGGTCCCAACACACAACTCAAACACAGAGTTGGTGTTCACCTCCAACCAGTCAGTATCCACTACTTCTAGTACACCAGTGCTCCACGCACTCCACAAGTGCTCCATGCACTCCAAGTAGATCTCCCCTGAACTTGCAACAACCTACAACTCAAATGATCTTACTTATGGAAGGAACTACCTTGCCTTCCTCTTTTGCTCTCTGATGTGTTGCTATCACCTTTGATTCTGCTACCACCTGTAGATCTCCTTTGACCTCACACACACACCTATTACCATGTAGATCTCTCTACACCCTGAAGAACCCTTGTCCTTACCTCACCAAGTCCTTATGATTCTCCAAACCAGTACCTTGGTGGATCTTCTCCCTAATCTAGCACACCTACAAACCAACCTAATCATACACACTCGGCACCCCTGTGGAACTAGGAGGAACACCCTTGATCACTTCACACACAAAAGGATCTAACTTTGCTTAACTCAAACTAGAACACCTTACAATACAGCCCATGAGTCTATTATATAGATCTCATGCAAATAATAATTAGACATCTAATTAAAATAATTAGATCTGCAGCTCAAGACTATAATTAGCCTCTTAACATGCAAACACTCAGTTTGTTAAAAAACTATTCATACAATCGACAGTTCCAAAACCGCACAGGTGATCGACATCAGTCCCTGTCAGGCTAGAGATGACCGATGTTGGCCGATACCTGACCAATGTTGGTTGCCTTTCCAACTATATATGACCGACATCGACTGATTAGACTGACGTCGGTTTCCATGTCAGTTAGCAACCTCTCAACAACCTCCTCCATGTCTGTAACAGTGAAGATTTTAGCTCCACAACCTAAAAATCTCCCACTTGGAGATAAATAGTTGCACTGTACCTATACCTATACCCTATCTAATCTATATCCTGGCTTGTATCCCTCTTTAAGATCAATCCTAAAGACCACCCACCACACAACCTATGGTGCACCTCCTGTCATCCAAGTAACCTACTACATCCAAAGTACTTGACCTTGCATAGCATGAATCCCTATTGCTGGTCCCTCTCAGATACCTGAGAACCCACTGAACTGCCCTCCAGTGCTTCCTTCCTGGATTGACTACAAACTTTCTGATAACACCCACTGCTTGGGAAAACTCAGGTTTATACTAGACCTCATGTGATTTTAGACACTGTACTATCTATCCCTTGGTGTGCTCCAGTTCTGCATCTTACGTATTAAACTTCACTAACACTTGATTCACATCAGCTCCCACTGGAGACAAAATCAACCTGTGATCTTCCATGTCTCTCATGCCAAAGAATTTTATTGCTCCAAATTCCTCATGACATGCCATTGAACTAATCTTACCCTTAGCTTAGTAAAACCCTATATGTACAAACTTGATAGCTAGCATACCATCCACATACAGTAACAAGATAATGTCATGACCATCATCCACCTGGTAAGACAAACACAATGGTTACAATGACACTGACTAAAGCCCTGCTTTGTCATCCACCTGTCAAAACCTATACCACTTTCCTATAACTTCCTCAAGACCATATGACCTAGCCCTCTATCTCACGTATCCATTCTCTCTATTCTTTAACTAAGGTATCCATTCATCTCAGTGCTTTCATACCAGCTGGTAACCCTACCAAATCTCCCGTTTGGTCCTGCATCCTGTTCATGCCATGCTCCCACTGTTTCCTAGATCCTTCCTGCTCTATAGTTAGCAACTAGTATAAAGAAGAGGAACAATTAATTTGAGGCTTAATTGCACTTTCAGTCCTTCCCATGGGCATTTGAGACTCCTTGACAACTTGCTGTCTACCCAAAATCCATCTCAATGACCGACCTTGGTCACTACACAGTCTGCGTCTGACCGACGTTAGTTCCATGTGACTATCTAGGTCACCAACGCCGGTTATCCTACCAACATCGGTATCCACCTACCTGACACCACTGACTTCTCTAGTTTGCATATGACCAATGTCAGTGCCTGTCTATTCGATGTTGGTTACCCTTGATCAATGTCGGTACCTGTGTATGCCTGTGAGTGATGACTTTTTACTTGTGAGCTCCTTTGAATCAAAACCCATGTCCCAAATGCCCTACTTAGAAGTATCCAGCCCCATCCACTAGTCTCTATCCATCATCTCCTCTAAGAACACCAAGGCTTTCTAGTTCTTAAGTTTATCAAATATGTCAGTCTTCCTTTTCCTGCAATAAATCCAATCCTTTATTGTAACATCCCACTACTCACAAAAATCTCAGTCTATGCTCTTCAAAGCTGATCTCTTACCATCTGACTTAAGAACATCCATTCCCTTCTCACTTATGTGACCAAGCCTATAAAGCCACACCTGTGCAACAAAAGTGGAATCAGTAATACAAGCAAGTAGATAAAGAGTACCTACTTTCTTACCACATGCTAATTTAAGTGCATCCTTGGTAACATTCCAAGAATCTGCTATGAGAGTTCCTGTGCATCTCTCATCACCCAACTTTCCTAAAGCAATTAGCTGTATCTCCAAGACTGGGACCTGTATGACCTTCTTCAACACCCATGTGTTGGCCACCTGCAATTTTAGAAACACTTCCCCTTTGCCAATACTATGACAAGGCTCACCAACCCCTCTACTTGGGGCTGCATGGAAAGAGGCAATAGAATATATTAACCAAGATTCAACTTTATCCAAGAAACATCCCAGAGCATCCTATGCAATAACACCTGCAACATCTACTTCTTCAGTTCCTTCATGCTAATCTACTATCAACCAATAATATTTCTTTACCTACTCTTTCTTTCCATAACACCGTAAGTGACCATTCATGCTATTTAGTTTCTCCATTTGTAGCTTACTTTCTTCTACTATTGATATACTCCTGCTCAATCAGAAACCCCTGAGAGTGACCTATAACCAAACACAAACCTGCTCCCTACAACCTTAGCTCTGATACCAACTATTAGGAACCCATGGAAGCACCATTGATTACCATATACAAGCAACTTAAGATGCAGAATTAACTAGAAGTAACAAGTAACTAGAAACTAGAAACAACACAGAATATGAGAGAAAATACACAACTTGTATTAATACTCATCCATAAAAGAATACAATAAAGAAGATGCCACTTCTTCTTCACACCTCTCAGAGGCTTCCCACACCTCAAGTGTACAGTACTTCTTTCCTCAAAGCTCTCTCTCTTACGGTCCCAACACACAACTCAAACACAGAGTTGGTGTTCACCTCCAACCAGTCAGTATCCACTACTGCCAGTACACCAGTGTTCCACGCACTCCACAAGTGCTCCACACACTCCACAAGTGCTCCACGCACTCTAAGTAGATCTCCCCTGAACTTGCAACAACTTACAACTCAAATGATCTTACTTATGGAAGGAACTACCTTGCCTTCCTCTTTTTCTCTCTGATGTGTTGTTATCACCTTTGATTCTGATGCCACCTGCAGATCTCCTTTGACCTCACACACACACCTATTACCATGTAGATCTCTCTACACCTTAAAGAACCCTTGTCCTTGCTTCACCAAGTCCTTATGATTCTCCAAACCAGTACCCCAGTGGATCTTCTCCTTGATCTAGCACACCTATAGACCAACCTGATCATACACACTCAGCACCCCTATGGAACTAGGAGGAACACCCTTGCTCACTTCACACACAGAAGGAGCTAACTTTGCTCAACTCAAACTAGAACACCTTACAATACAACCCATGAGTCTATTATATATATCTCATGCAAACAATAATTAGACATCTAATTACAATAATTAGATCCATAGCTCAAGACTATAATTATCCTCTTAACATGCAAACACTTAGTTCATTAACAAATTGTTCATGCAACTGACATTTTTGAAACTGCATAGGTGACCGATGTTAGTCCCTGTGAGGCTGGAGATGACCGACGTCAGCCGATACCTGACCGATGTCAGTTGCCTTTCCCACTGTATATGACCGACGTCAGCTGATCAGATCGACGTTGATTTCCCTGTCACTTAGCAACCTCTCAACAACCTCCTCCATGTCTACAATAGTTAAGCTTTTAGCTCCACAACCTAACATTCAATGAATCTTGAGTCTAACTCTTTGCATGATTTCTAGTGGGCCCTATTTGTCTAGATTTTGTAGCTACATCCTCCATTTATAATCCTCTTGCTAGTGATGTGCTTCTTATTTATCTAATGAAAAATCATATCTCCCTTAAATAACTTATTTTGTCTCTCAACCCTATCAACAAAAGATAGAAAATGAAAACCATAGATCATTATAATTCTAGACAACTCTAAGACTTTGGAAAAAATAATCAATCTAAAAGCCATTTATATGAAATAGATTATGATGGATCTAAAAATTATCCTACTTAGTATATTCCAAGATTAGAAAAGGTAATCTTACCAAAAAAACTCATTTCATAACTATTTATATTGGTACAAGACCAATTTGGAGCCACTAAACCTAAACCAGGGATATCTTACTACATAACACCAAAGGTGAGGGTTCCAAAGAATCTAAGAAAATGATACTATTAAATAACCCTAGAAAGGACTAAAATACATAAAATAAATTTAATTTAGTGTTAATTAAATTTTGTTGCACAAAGTGGTATAGTTAAACAAACAAAACAAGACATGCAAAAAGAACTCTACTTAAGTCAATGTAGAGGTAAACTAAGGAGTAAAACATTCATCCTATTAATTTGTCAAATATCTATCTACCAAATGAAAGATTAAAATTTAAGAATACTTACCTTGAATTTAACTTGTCATGCCTCAGTCTCTCCCTTGGCCAATGGTGTTTTGAAAGAGGTTGTTATGGATTTATAAGGATCACACTATGAAAATCAACTCTAGGCTAAAAAATCCTTACTTTTCATCAAAGACTTTCCCAAAAACAATCTTCTTTCCATCCAAATAAAAACCCTAAGTGTAGAATTAGTACAATTGTGAGATGTATAAATGTGAAAATAAATGTTCCCTCTATTGGATTGAAGTGAAGGGGGTATTTATAGCCAAGGATTGACAGTGGACCCTCTCAAGAATTTATTTGACAAGATTGACTAACTTGATCTTATTATGTGGAAAGATAGATGTTAAGTCTCAAAATAGGTTATTCACACTAATGTAGTTCTATAACATGCACTCAATCCCTAACAAGATCAACCTAGATGGAATAGTATGAAAATGAATAAAATGGGTGTTTACTTAATTAGGGAATATTTTGAAGATGAATTGCTTAGAAGAGTGATAAAGGGGCTTTATTTTATTATGGATTTAGATAAAAGTAAATTTTAGTGGTTTTATGTAATGGTATAGGGACCAAAAATATTCCAAGGCACCAAAGATATGTCCACCTTTTTCTTGGTGCACCCTTTAAGGTGTGCACTCAATGAGATTAAAATTTGGTAGGTTATTATAAGGGAGGAAACATCAATAAATGATAAATTTTTAAAAATATTATATATACATATGACCCAATCATAGCTCATCACATGTCACATAGTTATAACATGGGATGGTTATTTTAGAAAGAACATAACAATGCACAATTTTGAGTTAATAATTTTTAGTAAAAATCATAAAATAAATGAAATTAAAGAATAAAAGAAACATACCTTCACTTACCTTATTGTTATGGAGTAGAGGATATGTGAGAAGTAGGTGGAAGAGGCATATAATGTATAGGACATTAGGTGAACCTAAAAAATAAGTTGATATTCATTTTTTTTGCAAAAATATTGGGTAAATATAGAAAAAAAATCTCTACATTATTAGGATTCAAGAACTTTTTGTAGTTTTTAAAAAGAGTGTAGAAACAAAGTTATGAGCGAAAAATGATTATTTTGGGTAAATAATTTTTAGATAAATGATTTTTAAATTTAAAATATATAATATAATTTTAAATATTAGTTTATAAATATAATATTTTGAGAAACTAGAGCTATGTGTGACCTAGAGGAGTTATGATAGAGATGATGGCATATATGTGAGGAGCACAAGGGGGAGGACACATTAAAAATGTGACAAGAATAATCCAAGTATGGGATGTATTAAATTAAAAAATTTATCATTTTTAATTATAAATGAGGTATATTTATAAATTTAAGTACTAGGATAAATCTCTGTAGTGGAATTTTCCCAATTTTTTTTGTGGTAGAGTAAAAATTAGGATGAAAAATAGATAAGGGTAAAAGTAATTTCATTAATGCTTAGGTAATTAATGAAAAATGTGTGAAAAATCACCACAATAAGAAAATGTGATCAACTAGGATAACATATTTTTAAATTAATAGGTTGATATTAGTGGTTAATTATATAGTATTAGGCTAATTTTATTTGTTATTAAGTGGCTGACTACATGCATGTAGGATGATCTAGTGTAATAGTGTATAGGTGGTTGATTATGTACATTTTGGATGATTTAGTAATATATTTATGTGGATGATTATATATACAAAATCATTAATTATGTTTCTTTAAAGACTAAATTCATATGAAATGGATAACATAGTAGGGTTATCTAGTTCAGTGTGTATCAAGTGGTTGATGTAGTTAAATTATATAGCTAATTTTGTATAAAGTGGTGGATATAGTTTTATTTTAGCTAGACAACTTCATATAAAGTGGTTGATACAATTTTATTTTAATAGTGGCTGACATAGTTAGATACATGGTAAATGTAGTAGAAAATATATTCCTAATTGACATAGTATACAATGTTGAAAAATAAGTAATATAGGTTGATGAAGTAATTAATTTTGGTTTACATGCATATATTATTGATTTTAGTAGTTTAATTTACTGATTATATAGTATATATAATTGATATGTGTTTTATTGTTTGATATTTTGCATAGATGATAGAGACTCTGGTGATTGGTAGATGCAATTTGGTTACCTAATTTATTAGACAAATTGATAGCATATGATTGAACATGGCTAAAAAAATTTGGATTTTAAGGTATTATGCATATTCAATATATTATAATGAGTGTTAACTTAGTCACCATGTTCTTAGCAACATAGGAGTGGCTAATAACCACTTTTAGGTGGGTGGCAGTTAATGTGGCTATCACCCTAGAAGATGTCCATGCTATAATAGGAAATAATATTATAAGTATGCCCATTATTTTTGATACTCCTAAGATGTATCTTGAGAGACAATACTTAGTCTTATGGGTGACTAACTCAGAGAGATATTTTAGTGGTTTTCAAGTTGACTTGTTTGATGTCTATGTCAGCCATTCTAGATATCTGGAAAGATATTATTAGCTTTATGATAGCTCATGTGCTCTGTCACAAGTTATATTAGAAGGTTCCACTCTATGTGGTTTCCTTATTTCATTATATATTAGAGTAGGGTAATGTGTATGAGATAGGGTTAGTGATATGGGTATAGTTAGTACATGATATGTAAAACATCATATCACAAGGGAAGATGAATATGGGCCTTATGATTTTGGTGAGTAGTTGGATTTATGAGAGGTTTCCTATGTATCATCATGTGGGGTTACCCCTTGTGATAGATGATAGTTTAACTCATGTTCTAAGATGGAGATAAGACCATATATTACTAGTTGTACCATATGCCCTAGCATTGTAAATAGTTACTTGAGGAGATATCATATGACAACCTTATGTGAGTATTTCATCCAATTGGATTTTTTTTCCAAATTATTTTTAGGGATTGGGCCATGTACATATGGTCATTACACATGGTGGGTAGAACCATGTCATATTGCTTTTTTATAATTTAGTTGTGGTTTCCACATCCAATTGTGCCTATATTAGTGCCTAGATATTGGGCACATCATGAAAGAAAGAATCGAGGTAGTAGAGGTGCAAGAGAACCTATGGATGCACCTATGATATCAAATCATTGAATGAGACCTTGGGGTGAATATGAAGGTGTTAATATGGAGGGTGAGAGTAGTTGAGGAGAAGGTAGAGATGGAGATGGAGGAAGATGTAGAAGTTTATATTGTTTCACCATAATAAGTTTTCCATTTACCACCACATCCATCATGATGATAATAAAGACAAAGGAAGGTGTAGGTGAAGGTGAAGGAGGATACATATCCAGAGGAACCATAGTATGGAGATCCTATATCACAACCTATATAGATATTGTCTATATATCAATATATTTTTAGTGGATCATAGTGTTCTCATGTTCTCTAAATTAATTTTATAGCACCACATAGGCATACCCCACTAGAGGTACTCAGTGAGTGATGAAGAGACTATTGGTGATTGATTTGTGTTTTTATTTAGTTAATGCTTATTATGTTGTGAATAGGTAGATATATATATATATATATATATGTATATATATAATAAATATATCCAATGTAAATTTTGTATATCTTAATATAAAGGACTTTATATGGTTAATGATAGTACAAAAAACACATCATGATATATTGGATGATGTGTTTCCAAATCATGACACTTTAGAGATGATTGATCTATTTGTACCTTATACTCATGATTATGCTAGTTGTTTTTTATTGCTCAGTGAGGAAGAATGAGAGCTATGGATATGATGAGATGAAATATAAGATGCATTAATACTAAGAGTGTGTGAGGGAGAGATTAAATAATGGTAGACATTAGTTGAGGAGTGGGTCACTTATTTGGTTACATCTAAAGAGTTGGCACGTGTATAGGGCTAGGTGGCCAATTCACAAGGATAGATTGAGGACCTACATACATGGAAAAAATAACTATAACATATGATTCAGAAGGGGTAGTCTTATGGATCTAAGAGTAGTGTATACCATCAACCAGATAGGCAAGGTGGACCAAAGCTATAGATTGGATATTACATTATGATTATATCATTATTTTGTAATGTATCAAACATTCTATAAATATATATATATATATATATATATATATATATATATATAGAGAGAGAGAGAGAGAGAGAGAGAGAGAGAGAGATGTTGTCATATTGGTTATCATGACTCATGGATGTATGAATTTTATTTTTAGCACATGTGTTTAATACTTGATATATGTTGTAATAAAATGTCTGATGTATTTTTAATTCTTCTATTAATTATAAACAAATGTGTGGTTAAAAAAATGATAGAAAATGTAAAATGTAATGTAAAATATACTATATCTCATTGAAAAATAAAAATTATAATGCATTAAATCATGTCAAGAGGAATGCAAAACATAAATTAATAAGATTAAAAATGAAAGTAAATGTAAAACACACTAAATTATGTTGGGAAGCATGTAAAACATAAATAAAGGACAAAAATAGAATGAAACGTAAAACATGCTAAATCATGTTGGGAAGAATTTAAAATGTAAATAAATAAGATTCGAAATGAAATTAAATGTATAACACACTAAATCATGTTGGGAAGCATGCAAAACATAAATAGAAGACAAAAATAAAATGAAATATAAGATACACTAAATCATGTTGGGGAACATGTAGATAAATGAATTGTAAAATGTAAAACACAATAAATCATATTGGTAAACATGTAAATTTCAAATAAATTAATTAAAATAATGAAATACAAGCTAAGATATGTAAAGTAAAAATATCAAGTGGAATGACAAATAGAAAATGTACGATTTGTGTTAATCATTTATTTTTAGAAAAATTATAGTTGGTTTGTGACTAACTATGGTATGAAGCTTAGGGATACTTTATGAGGGAATATTATTCCTATCCAAGGTCTTTCATTTCAACTCACAAAGGGTAAATTAATGAGGTAAATGATAATGATGGGAAATGATTATGAATGATAAGGGAATGTGTGTGAGGAAGACCTAGTCCTATCCAAGGTCTTAGATTTTAACTCACAAAAGGATAACCAAAGGGTTATGATCAAATAAAAAAAAATCAAGGAAGAATATTGGGAATGTTATAATGAGAAAGGGAGTGTAAAAATCATGACATAGATGTTTGTAATAATCTTTAGTAGAAATGATACATACTAAGTAAATAGGTAAGTGCTAAGAATTTATTGGATGACAAATTCATAATATATTTATTAATAGTAAACACAAAACTTTGTAGGTGAACAAGTGTTATACTTAGATAATCTCATGAAGGTTATATATACAAGAAAATTAAAATAGGATTACCTTCCCATAATGTGTTCCCCATTCCTTAGGACCCCTTACAGATTTGTCAATCTACTATGAAGATTGGATAATTGTATGATAAAGTAGGTAGAAATATAGAGGAATTTTAAACCTCCTATCCTAATCTACTATCCTATCAGATCCCAATAAACCTCAGATCTATCATGAGTCCAACTATGGAGTTTGAGCTTTGAATATAAATAAGAGATGTGATAAGATATGAATAATGTCTTTTGGTGTGATTTTCAATTTTGAATTTTTGTTTTTGAATTTTTATCATTACCTTTTTTGAAAATTATTTGGCTTTTAACATTTTATGGATGTTTTTATTCCTCCTCCATATGGATTCAAAATAACCAAACATGAGTGATAAAGGTAACAAACACATATAATATTTAGGAATTGGTTATAGGACACAAAATACCTATATATATTTTTGGATTGATAAATAAATAGGATTTAACATAAACAAGTATGAAATCTCAAAACTAAAAATATGTGTGCTTAGTATGAAGTAAAAATAAGGGGGAAATGAAGATCATATAGATCTATGCATATAGTGGGCCAATGATAAATATGATTGTTAGTTGATCATATGTAAAGATATGATATTTGAGGGTGTGGTTTGGAAACCATATCACAATAATAATTATATTATTTTAATACATGATATAACCAATATAATAACAAATTAACCTAAATAAAAATAGAGGAGAAATAAATAAAAATGAAATTAATCCATGAAACATTTTAAAGTGATAGGTGAAACATAGGATGAATATATGATCATAAATCAAATCCAAATCATATGAAATTGTAATAAATAATGTGATGAAACAACATGATGTGTTGGAGATGGCATGTTAAGGGTGAAAGTGTAGGGCCCAAGGTTTTTTTAAAAGCAAAATAGGACACAAAGGTGGGCCATCCATCTAGATTTAATTAGGCATGTCAAATTGTAGATGACTTAAATAAGGAGGAAATTTTGACCATCCTCAATAAGGGTAAAATGAGATTCTATGGAGTTATTAGGGAAAATTTTTCTTGGTTGGCAAAGTTAAAGCATAAATTAGGGGAATATGAATAGATCCACATTGTTGAGGAGTTGAATATTTCTAAATATTCAAGAGGGTTTCATATAGATGTGCCAAATTCTCTAAATGAAAAAGCATATTCCAAATTGATGCATGATATGGTGGGTAAGTTTTTGGGAGATTTTCCAAATATAGATGTATTTAGAAAATGGAATTTGAGGAGATGGACATCAAAGGGACATATAAAAATCTATACTATGAGAAATGATTTTTTCTTATTTGATGTAATAATGAATAGGATTGTTCTTTTATTTTAATGAGAGGGCAAAAGTTTATGGGTAGATCTAATTTGTTTATAAGAAAATGGAAGCCTAGATTTGATCCAGAGTAAGATAATATGAAATTGATGCCAATCTAGGTTAGGATCTTAGGGATTATGATGGAATTTTGGGAAGATGATCTATTTATTAGTGTTGTTAATACTTTTAGGTATCTTATCAATTTTGATTCTACTGCCAAATCAAGAAATCATATGGTTCATGTAACATTTTGTTTGAACACCTTTATGGATCAATATCTCCCTTATTTTATCATTTTGAACTCTTCTAGTAGAGAGTGGATTCAAAAATTGAATATCAAAGTTTTGATATCAAATGTGAAGCCTATAAAAAAAATTGGGACACATGACTAGAGAGTTTACATTATTTGTGAAGAAAGGGAATAAGTTTGTCTTTAGGAATGATAAGAAAATATGTGTGAGGAAGGATAAAGAGGATCCACATCCATCCAAGATAGATACTCAGAGAACAGAGTTAGATAAAATAAAGGGGTGATCAAAAGGCTATTGATGAGGAATACAAATAACTAGAAATTTGTGATTTGATGGGGGTTTATGTTGAGGTTCAAGAAAGAATGGAATATAATATACCTACTCTAAATGGAAAAAGTGGAAATGTAGAGAATAAGATACCATAGGGTAGTTAATTAAAAGTATGCTCATAGATGAAGGATCAATCTATGAAGAAAGGTATAGAGGAAAATATTTTGGAGGATTTTCATTCTTTTGTAAATTTAAGGGGTTTCCAAAATATTATTTCCCTAGTTTATTTTCAAATGTATCCTATTATTAATAATAATTTTCAATGTCTATAATCTATTACACTAGAGGATGATGTGGAGGTAGTACCTTGTATATGGATGTAAAATAATAATATAACAAGTAATGCATTACTTACATCAAATAATTAAGGGTTATTCAATGATTATATTATTACATGTTTGGTCACTAAGACACTTCAAATAAATATAGAAGTGGTTTCATCATTGATTATTTCAAAACATGGAAAATCTTAGAAATAACCAAATGTGGGATCTTAAAACAAAAAGAGGTAAAGTATATAGGCCTGAATATATGAATAGAAATATGTATTTATAAATAGCTAAGGGAAATCAATCAGTTATTCAAGTTAATATTTAAAAACCACCCCCAATACCTTACAATGAAAGTCATTAGTTGTAATATCAGTTAGGGATGAATCATACTAATAAAAATATGACTTTTATTTTTCTAAGGAAAAGTAATTTACCATTTATTATAGTTATTAAAGAGACCAATATGGATGAGACATTATTATAAGAGACTAATAAAAAAGTATGAAAAAAGGCAAAGGTAGCTAGTTTTAGTTTTACAGGTGCTTATAGAGGGATAACTACTTTATGGGATGATAAGGTGTTAAAGGGGGATTTAGAAAAATACTCATCATTTGGATATTTTATTTATAGTTAAGGCTAATGGATCAAGCTAGATTCTCTCCAATGTGTATGCCCCAAATTTGTATTAGCTCATAGAATATTATGGGAAGAACTCTAGGGTTTTAGGATGACATGTGGGAATTTTAACTAGATAATTTTAGGAGACTTTAATACTCCTATAAACCCTTCAAAAAAAAAGGTGGAACTTAGTTGTTTTTAGAAAGTATGGAGGATTTAGTCGCTTTCATTTCTAACAATGGTCTACAAGATGTGGAGCTTAGAGGTTCTTCTTATATATATGGTCAAATAGGATACTTGGGGATAACCTCATTCACTTTAGATTAGATCACGTACTAATTTATGTATATTGGAAGATTTTTCAATAATTTTACCTCTCTTCCTAATCATGTATTGGTTCAAATCATAATTTTATCATCTTAAATATGAATGATAAATCAAATAAAGAAAGAACTCCTTTTTGGTTTGAACACATGTGGTTCTCTCATCCATGTAGATTTTATAGGATTAAAGAATGATGTAAAATAAACATTAATGGTAGTGTTATTTAAAAATTGTCTCAAAAATTAAGAACATCAAAAAAATATGAGAATTTGGAACTGTGAGGTTTTTGGAAATATCTTTCGTTAGAAAGAGAAAATTGGGGTAGATCTTAAGTTTCTAGAGTATTATATAGATGGAAATGGTTTGAGTGAGGAAACATGGAAATAATAATTTATCCTCCTTATAAACTATCGTACTTTGGTGGATTGTGAGGAGACCTTATGGAGGTATAAATCTTGAGCTTTATGGCTTAAGGAGGGGGCATTGTAATACTAAGTTTTTTTTTCATTTATCTATTGTTAAACATAGGAGTAACAATAGGATAAATAATATTATTCATGAAGATGGAGGTTATTTATATGATACTATAATAATTAAAGAAGAAGAAATTTATCACATTAATAATATGTTTATTTCCAAAAATTCTCTAAATAGGACTAAGGGTCAAGTTTTCATAGAATGTTATTTTGATTAACTCCCCTCAAGATAATACAAAGTTTTTGAACTTCATTACTGAAGAAGTAAGTGTCATGGTATTATTTTTGAATAAAGATAAATATCTTGGTCTTGATGGGTTCCCAATTATTTTTTTTCAAAATTTATAAGAAATTATCAATCCTAATCTAGTAGAGGTTATTAATGAGTTCTTTTCTTCTATAAAAATTCTAAGAGGATTCAATAATAATTTTATTTCCCTTATCCCTAAGAAGAGTGGAGTCACTATTTTAAAGTATTTTCATCTAACAAGTCTTTGTAATTCAGTATACAACAGATTTAAAAAAAAATTATCTCTTCATTTCCAACCTTTTATGGATAAACTCATTGCTACTAATCAAGGAGATTTTGTTCTGGGAAGGTAGATTCAAGATGGGTTTATAGTTGTCATTGAAATGATTCATTCAATGGTGAAAAGTAAATAAGTGAGCATTATATTTAGGTTGGATATGTGTAAGGCTTATGATATAGTTGATTTTGAGTATTTGGATATGGTTTTGGAAAAATATGGCTTTCAAAAGCATATCAAAATTTTGATTTTCAACTACATTTCTTTTGCTATGTTTTTTATTTTGGTGAATGGTTCTCTAACTATTTTTTTATAAATTAGGGAGGCCCTATATATCCATTTTTATTTATTATTATGGAAAATTATCTTAGTAGAAACCTATTTTAAGCTTTGATTCTTGGTGATCTGAAAGGTTTCAAATAATAAAATGGAATCCCCCTATTCTTCATTAATCAATTTTTGTTAATACTATCACCTTAGATATTACATAAGTGAGAGAATATAAATAATAAAACAAGATTATATTTTATTATGAGGAGGTTTTTATAAAAAGGTAAATTTTGATAAAATCTCACTATTTTTTATTAATACTCCTTTATATAGGTAATGTAAGATAACTCAAATCTTGGGTTGTCAAATCCATGCTTTTCCTTCTATGTACTTGGGCATTCCCCTCTTTTCTAGAAAGATGACATTAAATTTATGGAATCCTTTTCTTTAAATATTTCAAAATTAACTCTCATGATAGAAAGGTTCCTTTTAATCTTTGGATGGTAATATTATGTTGATAAAATCATCTTTTAGATCCTCCCAGTTTATTTAATGTATCTCTTCAAAAAGCCTAGAGTTGTACAAGATAAACTAAACAATATTTAGAAAGTTTCTTATGGATAGGTGAAAAGGAAAAAAAAAAGGTTTCCTTTGGTCACTTGGGAAAGGGTGAACCTTCCAAAACACTATGGTGGTCTATGTATTAAGAATCTAAAATGGATGAATAAATTGATTATTACTAATCTATGTTGGAAATTTATTAATGAATTCAATCATTAGATCTCAAATTTTAGGGCTAAACACTTGGAAAATAAACCCCCACTTGAGTTTTTTAATGAATATATTTATTTCAATGATTACCCCATTTGGAATTTATTTATTAAAAATAATGAAATTATTAAAAAAAGGTTTTAAATATAAAATTGGTAATGGTATTAAAAACCACTCGTGGTATGACCCATGGATTCTAGATTTCTGATTAAGTAATCTTGAGTTATGACATCAATTAAAGGACCATATGAAATGTCAATATGGGCTCATAGTTTATTATTTTTAGTTTCATAATGGTAGAAGATATTGGATACATCTACATATTAAAAATGTTGGAGATGAAGTTATTAGGATTATCTCAAACCTAAATATATTATTTAAAGGTATCCACATTCCTAATTTGAAAAAGGAAGATGTATTGGTGTTATCTACCTCATCAAATGGATAATATGATGTTATAATTCATTATAACAAGTTGATTCCATATATTCAATAAATAATTCCTAGTCTAAAATTTGGGATAAATAAATTATTACCAAAATGAACTTCTTTTTATGGATTTGTTTGTAGAATAGGATTATCACTTTAAATAACTTGGATAAGAGATTTTTGACCTTAGTGAATAGATGTGTTCTTTTTGAAGGTGATAATGAATTTTTTCTTCATATTATTTTATAGTGTCCCTTTCTTTTCAAGGTGTGGGGTTTTATTTTAGATAAATTTTGGACTAGCTAGTCTCATCCTTCCTTTTTGGTTGATTTATTGATTTCTTGGATTGCTCCTTTTTATAATCAATATATTATGAAACTATGGTAATTAAATTTAAATCATGCTCTATGGTAAATTTGGAAAGAGATAAAAAATTAGATATTCAATAATAATAAAAATTCGAGTAAAAGAGTGACTAATAAGATTATCAATTTCATCTCTGAGAATCTAAAAAATATCAAAGGAGGTAAGAAACATAATTTTTCTAGAAGATAATAAACCATTGATAATAATTGGGTCTTGTCTATGGATAATATACCTATTACAAATCCTAATATGTAAATAAGGAGTAAATTTATATGGTGGATCCATTACACAGGTAGATTAAACTAAATTTTTATGGGGCCTCAAAAGGCAACCTTGGAATGTTAGGAGGTGTATGTGTTCTAAGAGATGAAAATTGTCTCTTGGTGGGTGCTTATAAAGGGAATATGGGGTTTTAAATAGATCACATGGATGCATATTTGTCTACTTTATTGGTGGAGGGATATTCACTCAACATCATCAATTGTCTAAAAAATATCAATAAATCTATTTGATCTATTCAAAATATTATAAATCAAATTTTAGTCATTTCCCTATCATTTCAATAGGTCCATTTTCCATAATTATTTAGATATGATAATTAACTAGCAAACTGATTTGAAAATATGAGTGTTATTTCATAGGATTTCAAAGTGTGGGATAAGAATGAGGTCTCTCCCAATAATTTTTATGTCATAATTTATAGATATGGGTCTAGTTCATATTCTTAATCTGTCTTGTTGGTTATTATGGTATTCAATGCCTTTCAATTATGGGAAAGATTTGGCCTTCTAAAAATGTCTAATTATTAATTGTTATTATTATAAATATTTTTATGATAACACATGGGAGGAGAATTATAAACTACATTAGATATTCAAGTATAATAATAAAGTGTCTTATTCAAAGGTGTTTTGGGGTAATATTCAAATATTATTTGGTTGTATTATCATTTTCAACATGTTTGGGTACTAAAAATTTTAAGATGGGTGGTGATTTGAATAGGGTTGAACAAACTCTTGGTCGAGGGAATTAAGAAAGGTGTGATGGTTTTTGAAATACTTGATACTAGTGGATTGACCAATGTTATTGATAAATTTTGGATTTGATAAGTTTTCATCAAAAAATTTCACTACACAATAAAATTATAGTGTAATAGACATCAACAATGTCTTATAGAAATAAGTGAAGAGCTAATTGCCTAGGTAACTGGGTTAAAAGTGGAGGAAACCAAGTATGTTAAGTCTAACATGGATTATAAGGAAGATCAGATGATATTATTTTTTAATAATTAAGAGTGTACATAATTCTAAGGAGGTTACTTTAGAAAATATTTCCAAATCCTTTTAACATGATAGCTGAGAAAATCTTGAGGTATGTCACTTTAGATGGTAGGTTTTCAATTGTTAATTATTTTCATATGCCTATTTTAAAATATTTTCTTAAAAATAATCCCATTAGTATACCATTATATATTTTTCACTCACTATAAATCTTTTTTTTTGATGTCAAAATGGAAAAAAAGTTCCTACTACATCAAGTAGTGATATTCCTCATCTACAATTTTTTCAATGCTTTAAATGCTAGTGTTCACCGTAGAGTTAGAAAGGGTAATGCTAAAATGGTGAATAAAAATAAAAGAGTATAAGTAAGTGATAATAAAACTAGTTAGAGGAAGGTAAAAATGGTATATCATAATTAGGTCATTATTTATATTTAGAGGGAGTGTGTACACAAAGAGGACTTGGGTAGGGATAATACTACTAGAAATGATGTTGGCTTAGATATGGTAGTTAGAGTAGATGATGTAGTAAATATATAAGATAATAAAATGAATAAATATTATGATGTTATTTATGATAAGATGTATGAGGTTGTGGAAGGGTTGCATCTACATAATCAGGGAGATAGGAAAGATGAAATTGGGCAAAAGGAGACTGCTAAAAATGACAATAAGGATGCAAAATATTACAAGCATACTCAAAAAAATCCTAAAAGGTTTGATATGGTTGTGGATGAGGTTAAAAATCAATATAGTATAGACATAATTGGGAATGAGGTGTAATGTCATAAGGCCATTCTTTTCTAGTTCATGATAGATCATAAAAGACTCAAAGAGGAGGTGAAAAAGCTGAGCCAAAATGATGGGACTTTTTGTACCAAAGTGGACCTATTAGATATGAGTGATTAGTTTATGAAATTAAAATTAAGAGTGGATATAATGGAGAGAGATAATTTTAAACTTAAGGATAACCTTGTTTTCCTTTTTGATTTCAGTTGTATTGCTATAAAAAATTGTTTGCATAGTATGGAGGGGTTAAAACTATTGACTAAGAGAAAAAATCAAGATTTTGATATTTTAAGGGTTAGAAAGAATATGAAGGGTATAGATGTAGAGGAAGATGTTCTTCAAACATATCACTAAATGTAAAATTATTTTAGGATCTTGATAGATAACTGGAGAAAATATTATGTACCTTGAAATATCTAGGATGTTAGAGTGTTTTTTACTACATTCTTTCTTACTTTTGTCTATTTTTGAGATGATGTTGTAGTTTATTATATTTGTTTCTCTTCTTGGGTATAATTTTTGGTGTATCTAGTTTTTATGACCTACTCTTCTTGTATTTTATATTGGGTAAGGACCCTCTCAAAACCCTCTTTTAATATTTAAAAAAACATGCAATACATCCTTTGTGTAACTATACTTTGACTTTAATCAAAGTCTCATTAATATTTGTAGAAAGTCATGAAATTTTTTCCTAATACACTGTCTCTACTAAGAAAGTGGTAATGATATAATAATAATGATGCTCATGGGTTGGTTCCTATAAGGGATACTTAATTCAAGTAATTTATGTCAATTTGTGATGAACATCCTAAAATTTATGAGTAAATGTTGGCTACAAAGAAGGGTGAGCCTTTATTCGTGAATGTCCTGGATTATGCGATTGAGATGATGAAGGTGTATGCCATGGAAAATAATGAAAATTTTGTTGTATCACTAAAAAAATATTTGTATTATTCATAGTACATTAATTATAAATATAATAAGCTTACCCATATTTAGGGATATATTTTAGAAGTATATTAGGAGGTGGTAGGCTCTTATTGATAGATTGTGCCTTATCTAGATAAAGCATATCAATTTAATACTGAACTTATCGTTAATGAGTAAATGAATGTGTATTAATGACATGAAAATAACAAGTATGTGTAGGAGTAGTAGACTATGAGGGCCAGCTATCTATAGTATAAGTTAATTTTGAGGCTTATTGTTGCTAATGTGCACAATAGTCCTTGGCCCAATGACCAACAACTCTATAGAACTCATAATATGGTTCATATTCCCATTGTGTCAATAGAGGATCAAGATTAGGCAAAGGTATCATTACATCACCAATAGGATGAGAAATCAAAATAGGATCAAGAGTACTTTTGGCCACTTCAAGAGAGGAACTCAAAGTGAATTGATGTAGTGTATCTAAAATATCTCTAGGAAGTAATATATAAGGATATGAGTATCCATCAAACTAGTAATCTCTTGTCATATAATGGTTAATAAAAATAATCCAAAGGGGTTTAATAGTGGTTGGATGATAATTAACATGTGTGTGGTCCATCTAAGACCTATGAACATTAGATGAAGAAGAAATAATATTAGGTACTATATAAGAAAAAGAACTACATGGATAAAACTAATGGAATGCTGTAAATAAGAATTAAATTTAAGTATCTCTACATTTTTATCTTGAGAAAATCCAAATAAAAAGGGATCACCTAATTAATATCATCATCATAATCAATACTGTTAAGATCAATAGTACATGCATTGGTGATCTTATCAGTTGAAGAAGCATACTAGATAAAGTGTTTTGTTTTTTCTAGAGTGATAATAATATTATTTAATAGTTTTTTATGGGATGGAGGTCATAAATAAGGAATTAATTGAGAGATTATATGAGTATAAAGATCATAAGTTTTCATTTTCAAACATATCTCATTAGGTTCATCATCATATGAATATAATAGGCTAGGTGGTATGTTTCCTATTAATTCAGGGTGACCATTATAACCTCTAGTAGAGTTAACAAGGAAATTAAATCATTGTGATTCATGAAATGGTATGTGATGTGAAGGTTCAAGAGTAGGTATTTTAAAAACACCTCACTCTTGGAAACTTTCAAAATTCTAAGGATTAGTATATCCTTGAATCTTGTATATATCACCATTATAGTTAAAATTAACACATTAGAATCATGATGATGCTATTGATCTCATGTCGTGTGTCCAATATCAACCAAGTAAGATGTTATACGATAATTATAAGTTAAATATCATGACTTTGATACACACCATAATAGGATGAACAATGATAGGAAAGTAAACACACCCTAAAGGAGGAATTTTAATTTTATCATATCCTTGACATGTACGTTGATTATATTTTAAGATTACATTAAAAATATCCAAATGTTTTAATAAAATATAAGGAATCCACATGATCACCTAAACCTTCATCAATCAAAGCATGCTTGACTTAGATATATATTATTTGGACACCAATGAATAATGGAAGATCTTCCACACAAAGAAATATTTCATCTAGAATCATTGAAGTGATAAGGAATCTAAGTGAAAGAGAGGAATAAACCATTTCATCAACATGGATAGACATTTATTCACACTATTTAAGAATTTTATCTTCAAATCTCAATCCAAGAGCTTCTTATCCCACAATTGGGGGTGAGGGATTTTCATTTCAAATAAAATTTCCATTAGATGATTATGATGACGAGGAGAAGTTTTCATGTGTTATAAGAAATTTATTTGAGATGAGAGATGTGAAATTTAGTTATAGTATCTCATTCATCATTTCCTATTAGAATTTTATTGGATAAAGGTGCATATTATTAAAGTAAATCCTTTGAGGGTGTAGCAGAAGTGAATTTAAATTAAATTTGGTAAGGTATATTTTATTATAATTTATTTAATGTGGGTTTAATAATTTTATTTTATTTTTTTATATATATGATGTAATTAAATCATTGGTTATATCTTGGGAATGAAAGGAAGAATTACCAGTCATAGAATATTTTAGGATTTTTGAGTGAGGTAGTTTAGTTAAAAGAGGAGTAAAATTTTTATCGATAGTATGTGATTTTTTATATAAATATATCAATAAATTTGACAATTATGAGCTTATGAATATTTATTAGAATTGATTCCATGTTCCCCAATTCCATCAGATGATATGGGTAAGAATCTTTGAATAATATAGAATATTTCAAAATTATTGTAGTTAGAAGTTGGATAAGGATCAATATAGGAAACTAATCCCCTCATATTATTCATATTAGTAACATTGTCATCATGAATGTTAGTGTTAAGATATACATAAATTTTGACATTATTTGTGGTGGGAGGTTGAGGAGTATTAACTTGATGATTAGGAAGGGGATCATTGTAAATATCAAAGTGATCTAGCTTGATTAAGGGATTCATGCTTAGTTTTAGTTTCATGATCCTTATTTTCCACTTCATAAGTTTTTTGACATGTATTTATGAGTGATTCATGATAAAAATTAGGCCAAAAAAGATATTCCATAACAAATTTTCTTAATTGGGGACAAGTTTCATGAGAATGGAGAATGGACCCAAATTGCATGATACTAACAAAAATTGTGTGGATCATATCAATGTTTTATAGGACAAGCAGGATAAATATATTGTGGTGAAGGTCGAGTAAGACTCTTTTGAATCTCTACCAAGGAAACAAATTTATGGATATTTAAATTATTTACTTAAGAAAATGTATAACTAGGATGAAAATTATTTTAGATTAGTGATGAAAGAATAAACTCCATGTGATTACTTGGAGTAGTGGATTGAATATTTTATATAGAATCATAGGTATCCATAAGACCATCATTTTTTACATGCTTAATTTTATCTTTCATAAGCTTTAAAGTTCCTATGGGAGGGTATATAGGCTCAAATTTTGATATAATAAAGTATTGATATTTGTCTTGATTGAGGGTTTCTTTTAAACATCTCACATAAATAATCCTAGCATGATATTATAATTTGGAGTGAATAGTGTTAGTATATAGTGAAAGATATTGTCATCTGACATGTTATGTTAAGCTTTATTAGAAAAGGGTTTATACCATTTGATGAGTACTTGGTCTATTTTAGATTATAATTTTTACAATGGATAAAATGAGCTAGGTTGTTTCTAGGAACATCATTAGTTTAGAATACTTAAACCATTGCATTGACTAAGTCTTCCAAGATAGAGATATAATGGGTTTTGGTTTAATTATACTAATCTAGAACATGACCTGAAAATGTTTTTTTCTAAAATCTTGGTGGTGGTGAAATTATTGAGTTTAACCCAATCCATGTATAATTTTACAAAAATCTTTCAAATTCAATGCTAGATCATTAGATCCATTATAGGTGATAGTGGGAACCATTCCACATATGTCAATATTTACAATTTGAGGAATTAGAGGTTCATTTTTTAAGTGTTTAATAACCTTGTTAATAAGTTGGGTTGTGGTATAAGGTTACCAATTGCATCTCTACTAGGGGTGGGGGAATCAGGATTTTACACCCTATATTATGCAATTTAAGGATGAATTTAGAAATACATTAGCTGATTTCACATTTTCATCATTTTATTAGCACTATTATTTTGAAAATTAGCCATTTGATTTAATTTTTTTCTTAATAGTTTATTTGCATTGATGGTATTTTTACTAATGTAAATAGTGTGGGATGCATTAGAAGTATGTGAGGAATTGATAGTTTGAGGTGCACTAGTATCTTGAGATGTAGTAGTAGTTTTATGAATTTGAGTATTAGGGTGAGTATTTTGAGTAGACCCACTAATGCTCACACCTACCATGTTTGTATCAATGGCAAGCATGGAAGATCAATACAACATTTAAAATGATTTCATGATAGTATGGGAAGGCATGAGAGAGGATAAAGGTGTGATAAAAGTCACATAATGACTTGCCCCAAATCCTATAGCAAAGCTAGGTGAAGGTGAATGGGGTTCTTTAGTGTGAGGTCCCATCATGAAGCTATAAATGAATATGAGATCTTTACCTTGATATTAAGGGTTTTCATTCATGAAAATGATGATTTAAACTATATACTCAAGATCACTTTCATCCTATACCATAGGTATGAATTGAGGATTAAGAGTAGTAGAATGGGGAGGAGTCCCATAATTAGTTATTCTATTAATAACATAGATGTTGTTAAGATCAGGATTATCTAGTACATGATATGTAATATGTGTCTTAGATTATTTATGAATATTATTAAGTCTCATCATGATAGTTTGGTTTATCTATGTAGTGTTATCAAATAAATTTTACATGATGAAAATGTATTTGTACAATTATTATATAAGTGAAAGTCTAAAGGTTAAAAATAAATGAGATCAAGTAGATCAATCTAATTTTACTAACAAGATTATATAAAAACATGGAAATAAACTAGATTAAGTTGGTTAATCTAGTTTAAAAAGTATGAAAATATAATAGTATATAAAATAATAAGATCAAGTTAGTCGATATAGCTAGAAAGATAAATAAATATAATAGGTTGTAAACTATCTAGATCGATCTAGTTGATCTAGTTGGAAAATTAGTAAAATAAAATAGTCTATAGGTTGACTAGATCAAACTAGTTGATCTAGTTAAAAAGATAGGAAAAGGTTGATCTAATTCTAAAATTATTAAAATATAAAAATATAATAGATCGAGTTGGTTAATCTAGTTGTAAAATTAGTAAAATAGAAAAATATACTAGATCAAGCTAGTAGATCTAGTTGGAAAATAACATATAAAAGTATACTAGATCAAACTATTTTATTGAGTTCTATGGGCTGGAAAAAAAATTAATTTATTAAATTTGGATGATTTAGTTTTAAATACATAAATTATATTAAGCACATAGGAAACTAGATCAAACTAGTTAATCTAGTTAAAATACATAACATAGAACTTGTATCAAAGTTGGCTAATACATTCTATAATACAACATAAAATTACAATTAGCAAGTATAAAACATGTAATTTAGATGTTAACTAATTATCCAAAAAGAATGTCAGGATATTTTACTAAAGATTGTGTTTGACCATGTACGCTTCTAAATATTATGGCATTTCCATTGGATAGTGTCAGCCCAATGTTTTATATCACTAACTATGAAGGAAGTGACATTACCATAGCCCATTAAACCTAATTTCAAGGGTAATATGAAAGTAAATTATTGGAATTAATATTTAATAGATGTAAAACACAATCAAATGGATCACTAGATTCCTAAGGTTCAATACAAAGGGAAATCTTAGATGTTTCTAAAATACCATGAGGTATGTGGAAACTAAAGGCCATGTTTAGATTTGTACTATGGATATGAGTATTGGGATGAGACACTAATACAAAAATATCTATAAATAATAAAAAAAACACCCTAAATATAATATAACATAACCCTTCACAATAATAGTTAAGTAGTTTTAAATCTATCAGTACACAATTTCTAGGGAAGACCAAACAATTTGAAAATAAGTGCAAAAATCAATTTTACTAGAAACCAAGTTGTGATTTTTGAAAAAAATTAAAAATCATCCAACTAAAAATTAAAAGTGATTGTAATTAATATGAAATAGAGGTTAATTTTCTTTGTTTATGCTAAGAATTGAAACATATAGAATAAAATTGATCAGGTCCATCTAGTTATGAAAATAATACAAAATGGAATTGAGTTGGCCAACTTAGTCTATTATAAAATAAACAAAAAAAGAAAATTTACCAGGTCAATTTAGATTTCTGGTATAAAATATACACAAAACTAGATCAAGCTGATTGATCTAGTTGATTGTGTGGGCACAATTTTAAATAACTAAAAAATTGAGGAAAATAGTAAGTACAAATTTGAATTTTTACTAAAAAGTAGGAAATGCAATATTCTTAGAATCGATCAAGTGGAAATATTAATCCATTAAGAATGAACCTAGAGGATATAAAAATATTGACCAGGTTGATTTAGTAGTCTTTTAAGAATGTTCAATTATGATTTGATTGGGTTGTCTAGATGATTTTTTGATCCTATAATAGTAGAAAATAATGTTATTAGATAGAAATGAGGTAATTGATTTATTCTAAATAAAATTACTAAGAAATAAGAAAATTAAACTAGATCAATTAGATTGATTTTGTTAGATGAAACTAAAATATATAAATCAATAAAATTAAGTTGGTTGATTTGGTTAGGCACATGAGGTAGAATAAATGACTAAATCAACCAGTTCAATCTAGTTGGATGAAACTAAAAAACCTATGCATATAAAACAAAATGGGATTGAAAAGGTGGATCTATTTGTAAATATATGCATAAAAGATAAATCATGATCAATGGGATTGATATAAAACCTTTGTACAAAGGATAAAATGTGATTGGCAAGCTAGATCTAGTTGAAAATCTATGCATAAAATTATAAAAATAGATCAATGGGATCAATCTAGTTGACAATAAAAAATTAATAATATCATGGGTTAGATTTCACATCAGGTTCACTAAAATGTATCCAACAAATTAGGATGGATCTATAACTTATCCTACTTAGTAGATTCCAAGCTCAGAGAGAGTAATCTTACTAAACAATTCATTCCATAATTATTTATATAGATACATGACCAATTTAGATCTACTAAACATAACCAAGGGATATCTTACTACACAATACCAAAGGAGAGGGTTCCAAATCCTTTAGGCAAATGATACTATGCAATAACCCTATCTAGGGCTACAATACATAAAATAAATCTAAACAAGTGCTCATTATATATTATGGCATAAAGGGGAATAATTAAATAATTAAAACAAAACATGCAAACATAACTCTACTCAAGTTAATATGGAGGTAAAATAAGCAAGG